>LOJH01037951.1:0-15160 GCA_001685095.1 Ellobius talpinus | reverse complement strand
GGGGCGGTGCGCGTTTGCGGTCCACGGCGTAGCCTAGCCGACGGCGCCGGGGCCTCCTGCCGCGGTCCTCCCGACATGCCGGAGGAGGCGGCCCTCCCGCCGGCCAAGAGATTCCGGCCGGGCTCCTGCCCTCCCGGGAGGCGAGTGATGATGCTGTTGGCGCCTGGCGGCGGCGGAGCAGGAAGAGGCCGGAGGCAGACACCGCCGCTGCCCCAGCCCTCGGCCAGTCCCTACCGCGAGGCCCTGGAGCTGCAGCGCCGGAGCCTGCCCATCTTCCGGGCGCGGGGACAGCTGTTGGTTCAGCTCCGAAACCTGGACAGTGCGGTCCTCATCGGTGAGTGGCCGCTTTGGCGGGAGCTTCCTTGCTCTAGATTCCTGACTTTGCGAGGGCAATTTTTCTTTAGGTGTTTCTCACTCCCTTGGCGTTGGGTTCGTCAACAAACTTGAAAGGTTTTCTGTGTCCGGCATGGACGGTGAACTCGGGAAAGAGGCGGACGAGTTAGCCTGCTGGCGCTGACTGCCCGGTGCGAGTGACCGGCGTGTGTGGCGGTAAAGACACACTTCCATCACAGGGTGTGGGTGCATCTCGGAGGCTCTGAGAGCTTTGAAGGGCGCCATCCCCCAAGCCTTGAGGAGGCAGCAACTGCGGAGCGGATCCCTGGGGACGCTGGAGAGACTGGCGGTCAGAAACAGTTCAGTTCACGGGCACCAGTTTCTTGTGTACGAGAAGAGCTTGGGAGAGTTGGAGGGCAGGGACTGATTTCAAGGGGCTTTGATACACAATGGTTAAGAAAGAAGAGTTTCTGAAGGAGCGAGGAAAATATCGGCGAGAGCCCGGCTTTCAGAAGCTCGGGCCCTGAGGGGAGGCGTGGAGCTGGCTTTTTTTTTTTAACTTTTTTTTTTAAACTGTTTTGTGTTTTATTTTTCCGAGACAGGGTTTCTCTGTAACTTTGGAGCCTATCCTGGAATTCGCTCAGTAGACTAGGCTGGCCTCGGACTCACAGAAATCCACCTGCGTCTGCTTCCAGTGCTTTTTTCCCCTCTAATAAGGGGGAGTAAGATTTAATTCCCTGGGGCCAGCGAGCGAGGCAAAACTCGGGGAAACACACACACAAAGACTGTTTGAGGATCTCTCTATCTTCATTATTTTTCCTTTACAGTTTATATATCCCTGCAGAATATTTCAAACAGTATAAAAAGTACAGTGTAGTTCCATTCTATTTACAAATGAGTGATTATAATGAATACAAGTAAAAAAGATCATGTTTCTCATTTCCCTTACATGATTAAACAATTTACGTATTACAGGTGAGAAATCATTCCCAAAGACCCACATATATTCATGTCTAAGCACCTTGTTATAGATTAATAAAAATGTAAGCAAGCAAGGTATTTTCTTAGCCAATTCTTTCACTTTTGGCTTCATTTTGTGGTTACAAAGAAAGGCTCGATCATTTTATTATTTATCTCAAAAGTTAAAATCTTAAGAATCACAAATCTAAATTTTTATATATGAAAAACAATCTGACAGCTCCACTTTAACCCTCAGGGTGCAGACCCATTCATCACAGATTTTTTTTATTAAATCATTTT
This sequence comes from Ellobius talpinus, assembly GCA_001685095.1. Classification (NCBI taxonomy): domain Eukaryota; kingdom Metazoa; phylum Chordata; class Mammalia; order Rodentia; family Cricetidae; genus Ellobius; species Ellobius talpinus. Next base: position 13,567 of record LOJH01037951.1, on the reverse strand, counting down.
AGGAAGCTGAAGGCAGAAGTGGGTACCAGGAAATAATCATCACCCTTGATCACCAACCCATCCTAGCGAGAAAGGCACATCAGCCAGCAGTAGCCAGGCTGCCATTGTTCTTGTTCCCCAAGATTTTCTACATCGGAGTCATAACAGAGACATATTAACCTAACCTTTTAACAATTCTACATGTCTAAATTCTTTCTAAGGATGGTGGTTGACTAATTAATCTGCTCCAGCAGCAGTGCTTGGAAAAAGTCAATCACTATTATTGTAAGTACCAGTAACACTGCCCAGTGAGGGGCTAGAAGCCTCCTGAGAGTTTTCATACAGCCCATAGATTATGAGGGACGTGGTGACCACAAAGGCAATAAACAGTTATGCTCAACAACAGCACAGGGTCCTCAGGATGTTTAGTCCTTGGCGCTCTGCCTCTCCAAGGCTCACTTGATGATGTTTTGCTGGCCGCCAAGCCATGTTCCGTGATTTCCAGTGCTGCCTGTCAGTCTCCTTGCATGGCCCTCGACAAAGTCCCATAATAATGAGACAAGATGGGGGATGTGCACGTTGGATTTGGATGCATGGTATTGGTTATTCCTCCTAATGAGGACTTTTTCAAGAGAACTTGACGAACAGACCTGACACTGGACCGAGAAGTGATTAGGAGGTAAAAGTGTGAAGGCGGTGGAAACCAGTTCCTGCTTTGGCCAAACGAGGGACGCAAGGAACTTATAAATATTTGCAGGTTTCAGTGAACGGAGCAGAGAGACACTGAAGAGAGAATAGAGCTAATGGAGCAAAGGTTGGGAAGTGTAAGGGAAGGGGGGCCCTGGCGACAAGGGTTATGAGGAGCCCGCCCACCTGGCACAGGAGAAAGGCCACCTCAGAGGAGGCAAAGTGCTGCAGAAGCCCTTGTAGCAGGGAGTAGAGAGAAATCACATTTGAGGGCTTTATATTGACTCAGATGCCTTCGGGGAGATGGAGACAGAAGACAGGCTGCAAGAATAGGAACAAGATGCACAGTAGAGCTGGTGCCCAGGTGCATTTTGGTCCTACATCTGCATGGTTGGCATGTTTTGTTTTCACAATCGTCAGTTACCTTAGACTAGGAGTTGGAAAGATGCACAAGAGACATTGATCCAAGTCTGAGGTCGTGTGGAGGATTCATTGGGAAACTGCAGGATAATCAAATTCTTAGTCCAAGATTCTTGGCTAAGTCAAGAAAGGTGAACAGTCAGAAGCAGCTGGGAACTGGGAGAAAATGCAAGACATGGGACTGGAGGACTTTATTAAAGGGGATAAGCCGTAGCAAAGAAGGGTGTGCAGGGGCTGTTAGAGGTACCAACAGAGGATAGGAAACAACCCTCATTGGGGGCTTGCACTCTGCAGGGTACTCAAGCCTATGAAGAGACCTCTGCCCTCAGATATTAGAAGAGGGCAGAAACATTCAGGTGCTTCTGTACTGTTTGGAATGATCTGTGCTAGAAGAGAGATTCATGGGTGCTAAGGATTCCAGAGATGAGGGCCACTGGTACAGCTTTGAGGGTAAGCATTTGCTGTCTGACTCATCCTGCAACTTGCCAATTAGTATGAACGCAGGTAGGTATTGTACCCATAATAGTGTAGGCAAAAGCAAAGATTTGAAGAAAGCAGCCAGAGAAGGGTGAGCAGTGTATGAATAGACATCTCTTCAATCAGTATTTATCAATCTACATGACTGTCATATTTTATGTTGTAACTATACCAGTTAACCTACTGTCTTAGGGTTCCTGTTGCTGTGAAGAGACACTGTGACCATGGCAACTCTTATTAAAGGAAAACATTTAATGGAAGCTGACTTAGAGTTCAAAGGTTTAGTCCATTATTGCCATGGTGGGACATAGTGGCGTGCAGGCAGACATGTGCTGGAGAAGGAGCTGAGAGTTCTACCTCTTGATCCATGGGCAGCAGGAGACTGTGCGCCACACTGGGTGTACCATACCTATTCAAACCAGCACACATACTATTATACATGCTTTCAGTAATATTGCCATCATTGAATAAACATCTTTGCTTTTGTAGACAAATTTCTGCAAGTGGAATTGTAAACATTCTAAAAGTTTAGGATGCTTTTATTGTTTGTTTGTTTGACAATCTCTCTATTATGTGGCACTGACTGTCCTGGAACTGACAAAGTTCCTGTGTAGACAAAGCTGGCTTAGAAGTCACAAAGATTTTCCTGCTGTGATTAAGACATGTGTCACCATGCCCAGCCCAGTGTAAAGGTTTCTGAAATGTAATCAGGCCCCCTGGGAAACAGTAGCTGTGGCTGTTCTCCAGCAGTATACCTGGGTGCCCATTTGCCTAGAGCTTACCAACTCATTATTTTCTTGTGTGTTTTTGTTTTGTTTTTCCTGACTTGAAGCTTTTTATTTGGTGAGTTTGCCTTAGTCTCATTTGAATAAGTTTCTTTTCTCTCCTAGGGGAAACTGGCTCTGGGAAGACAACTCAGATCCCACAGTATCTCTATGAAGGGGGAATTAGCCGCCAGGGCATCATTGCAGTGACCCAGCCCCGTCGAGTCGCTGCTATCTCTCTTGCTACTAGAGTCTCAGATGAGAAGAGGACTGAACTCGGGAAGCTGGTACCTCCTTGCATTACGTACTAACCAGCACCTACTGTGCTTCTGCCCTTTATTTTTCTGAACAAGCTCTTCAGCACCCTTCACCTCCCGCTCCCATTGTTATGTTGATTGGGGTCTCCCACATGTAGCACAGGCTGGCCTGGTACTCTGAATCCTCAGTCCTGCTGCCTTAGCCTCTTGTATGCTGCGATGACAAGGGTGTGCCTCAACACTCAGCTGAATAGCATGCTTCTTCCTTGCCACTGTTTTTGGGCTAAGCTCAGAGTTTTCCCAATTCTAGAGAGATCAGTGGCTCTTAGTCCCATTAGCTTTGGTTTCACAGCTATTGGCAAGTTGAGTAAATCAGATGTTTTCTTGTTTAGAGGTGCTGGAGATTGAACATACTAGGCAAGTGCTCCGCCACTGAGCTGGATCCTTCACACCTAGTTTATGAGTTTAAGACTTTAAGACAGGTTGTTTTTGTTTGTTGGTTTGATTTGAGTTTTTTGAGACAGGATCTCACTTGTAGCTAGCATGGAACTTAGAATATAGACGTATAGACCAGGGTGGCCTTGTACTTTCTGCAGTCCTCCTGCCTCTGCCTCCAAAGAGCTAGAATTACAAGCATGCAGTATCATGTCTGTCCAGAAACCTCTTTTACATCTATTACATGTATGTATGAAATATGTATTTTTATAAAAATATGAACGCTGTACTTAATGTAAGTCTATAGAATGAGTCTTGGAACTATGTAGGAGACAGATTCATATTTGTATTGTATATGTGTGTTACAAGTAAAAATAGTTTGGACTTTTCATGTCTGTACATAAGTAGCTTAAAGGTAAAGGTATGTGTTTTTTTTCCCTTTTATTAGTGTGTGTCAGTATGGAGGTCAGAGGACAATTTGGGAGTCAATTCTCTCATCTGTGGCTCTAGGGATTGGACTCAGATTGCCAGGCCTGCGGGGAAAGTGCTTTTGCTCATTCCTTTCTCTAGATTTTCATTCTTTGTGATGCTTCATTGCAGCTAATGGTAATTGTCCAGTGTTTGTCTCTCCACATTGACAGACTGCTGAGGACAGGGCTGGATAGACAGTTGACCCGTGTTCAATAAATGTTTAATTAATGAAGGAGCCATGTTTTCTCTCAGGTTGGCTATACTGTGCGCTTTGAGGATGTCACTTCAGAAGACACCAGGATCAAGTTCCTGACAGATGGCATGCTTCTTCGAGAAGCAATTTCAGACTCCTTGCTTCGAAAGTACAGCTGTGTCATTTTGGACGAGGCCCATGAGCGGACTATCCACACAGATGTGCTCTTTGGAGTGGTGAAGGCAGCGCAGAAGAGGCGAAAGGAGCTAGGGAAACTGCCTCTCAAAGTATGTGGACTATGCTTAAGGACAAGGCTGTCTTTCTGGGGTGCTTCAGGCACACGGAAGAAAGTTAACCATGGTGGGAGCGATACAGGCCTCAACCATCTGCTTTGTAGAAATGCTGTCCAGTATTTACTTCCCATCCTCATTCTTTTCTGTAGGTGATTGTGATGTCAGCTACCATGGATGTTGACCTGTTTTCCCAGTATTTCAATGGAGCCCCTGTCCTGTACCTTGAAGGTCGGCAGCACCCAATCCAGATTTTCTATACCAAACAGCCTCAGCAGGATTACCTACACGCAGCGCTTATCTCAGTCTTCCAGATCCACCAGGTATGGAAAGGGGTGAAAGTTCTGGCAAGTTGTTTCACTTTACAGTTAATTGTGAGAACAGTTAGCCTCTGAAAGAAAAGCAACTGAATCTGAGAGCGTTGTGAGCGGTATCATCAGGAAAAGCTCATCTGTGAGCAGTGATTCCTAGCAGGTAAAGGGGCTTGGCTCTGAGCCTGTGGACCTGAGTTTAATCCCTGGGATCCACATGGTCAAAAGAGAGAACCGGCTCTAAAGTTTTCCTGTGACCTCCACACGTGCCAACTCACACAAATCAATAAATGTAATAAAGTGATCATCTAAAAAAAAGGTTTATTTGCTTTATCTGTTTTGCCTCTTTTTTGATATTTCCTATTTTCTCCAAAAAGAAAAATAAATCATTTATTGGCAGCTGTTCTCTGAGCTAGAAAGCTCTCATACGTTAGAAGAATGGGCTGCATACTTTACTTTATATTGGAACCTGTGGGGGGAAAGCATATATTATGTTGCAACCCCGAATAACATTCAAGTATGTCTAGTCTTGCCGCTGGCTTCTGGGCTGGCTTTCAACCTGCCACCTTCCTGCCTAGGTTTCCTGAATGCTGGAATTGTAAGTATGCTCCACGCGTGTCCTTGGGGTGTTTTCAAAAGTTTTTGAGAGATACTGCAAAGTATCTTTATTTTGTTTTACATTTACATGTGAGTGATTAAGGCTCGGGAGTGGTTCAGTGAGTAAAGTGCTTGCCAAATAAGTGTGGCCAAAATTCAGATGGGAATTTTTTAATGTAATTTTATTTTTAAAAGTTTATTGTGGGGAGGGGTGCAAGTTTATACTTGATGTGTTGGGGAAGGGGCAGAGCCCACATACAGAGGTCAGAAGATGACTTTGTGGAGTTGGTTCTCTGTTCTCACATTTACATTGGCAGGCTCAATGGGGGCGCAGTTGCTGAAGTCACAGTTTCCATGAGGGTGTCAGAGAAGAACCTAAGGAGTCTTACTTTTCCTCCATCACATGGGTCCTGGGAATTGAACTCAGGCTGGCAGCCTTGGCAGCAGGTGCCTTGTAGCACGAATAATAGAAACCCAGAGACAGCTACTGGGTTCAAGCTAAAGATCAGAAAAGCAAAACAGTCAAGACACTAGAGAAGTCTCACCTCTACCAAGGCTGGGTGACTGCAGGCTGAGCCTGAGCCTCTGTCTCCTCCCGCCTTATATTCCCCTTTAGTGCTGGGATTAAAGGCTTGTGACTCCATAGTACTGGGATTAAAGGTATGAGTCACCACCACCTGGATCTGTTTCTGCATTGATCAGGGTGTCCTTGAACTCACAGAGCTCCATCTGCTTCTGTCTCCCAAATTCTGGGATTAAAGGTGTGTGACACCACTGCCTGTTTTACCCTCTGATCTTCAGGAAAGCTTAATATATTAAAACATAAATAAAATATCACTGTAGTGCCTTTTGCCACTGAGCCATTTAATTTAAAGTTTATACAGATTTTCCTAGGCTTTCATTGTATTGTCTTACAAATATAGTATGTTAATTTCCCTGCAAAACTTCCTTACCTGGTTTCAGAACATAGTTGGCTGACTCTTGTGGTAACAACTCTGTTCATTGCTAAGGATCTTCTCCCAAGGAGGTGCCACTGCCAGACTTGTTTATCTTCATAATTAAAAAGTGAAACAGAAAATAAAAAGCCTCTTGGAAACATCACAATCATCAGTGTTCTCTCTCTCTCTGTCTCTGTCTCTGTCTCTCTCTCTCTCTAGGAAGCCCCCTCTTCTGAAGACATCCTGGTGTTCCTTACTGGTCAGGAGGAAATCGAAGCAATGAGCAAGACCTGCCGAGACATTGCAAAGCACCTCCCTGACGGCTGCCCTGCCATGCTCGTCCTTCCTCTGTACGCCTCCCTGCCCTACTCACAGCAGCTTCGAGTCTTTCAAGGGGCCCCAAAGGTGAGTGCGGTGCCACCTTTCTGCCAGCCATGTCAATGGGCATCAAGTCAGATCTACAACGGGGCCTGTGTGCCTGTCACCATGATCCAGGAAAGCTTGAAGGAGGAACATTTAGGTACCAGGTCAGCTACTGGAGCGGAACAGGTGTAGAGTCCACAGCTGCAGGGAGAGATGAGGGAGGGCACAAAGGTGTAGAGACTGAAAGGTTTGGCTCTTCTAAGAGCTGGTATAAGCCACAGTACCCGTGTACCATTTTTTATGTGCCAGACAGTGCTGACACATAGATCATCTCTCATTCTCATGGAATCCCATGAGGAATCCTAAGGCCTCCAAGAAGAGAGGTGGGAATTGCTTAAAGCACACATAGTAAGATCCTGGCAGGGCCAGGATTCCAACTCCTATCTATCTCCCCCCCTCAAATCTTGTCCCACTGCATCTCATTGCCACAAATTAATCTTCGGGACCTCAGTGAAAGGACCAGTGTACTCCTTTCCCTTTGTTCCTCATCAAGTGTAATGGCTGAAATTGCTATGACTACTACTAATAATGAAGTCACCTTTTCTTGATCTTAAGCAAATTGTGGAAATGCATGGTTAGAGTTTTCACCTTCTGACTCGTGTGTGTCATATGGCTTTTTGGTTTTTTTCCTCCTTTTAGGGCTATCGCAAAGTGATCATTTCAACCAACATCGCTGAAACCTCCATAACCATTACAGGAATAAAATATGTAGTTGACACGGGCATGGTTAAAGCAAAGAAGTATAACCCTGGTGAGAAACTGTAGCTCATGAATGTCTCCTGTGTATAGCGAGCACGGCTAAAACCGAAGCCCCACCATTTCCTCCTAAGTGAACATTTCGTGTTTGTGAGGAGCTGAGATTTGAGTGACAGGGACAGTTCCAAGTCATGTCTGTAAAAGAGATCTGAGGCAGGAAGTCTAGAGAGGGAAGAACTCAGTTGCAGAGAACCTAGACAGGACAGATGACGGCCTGGACTGAGGTCTGAAAGCCCACAGGAAGCTGAGTGAGAATGGGGGCAAGAAAGCCAGGGACAGCCTGGTACCGGTGGCAGGCTCTCCAAATGGCTACCAGAGTGTGGCTGTATAGGTTTTCATGGTGCCCAGCTTGGAGCCAGGTGCCCTGGCTGGACAGGGTTCCCAGTAAGCACAGAGGGAGCACTCACTCTCTCTTAACGAGTGTCAAGCTGCCTTGAAGTCAGTTCTATGCATTTCTGATTCATACTCTGCTTTATTCTACAGAGGATTTGGAGCCACTACAATTAATATTGCTCCCCAATATTTAATTGGCGTGTTCTACTAAGCACTGGAGGGGTTGACTCCTGGTGACAAAGTGTTGGTCTCTAGTGCCTGTCACAAAATATTCCTGTACTTGAGAGAATTGATGTCTTTTACTTACAGGGGGAAAACAATGTCACATGATTTGTTTTCTTATAGAACTGGGAGGGAAGACAGAGGACCCTGTCATCATTGGTTGATATATGACCAGCCTTCCGAGTTAGGTAGAAACTCAGCACCAAAATCCCCAAGAAACCCTCAGTGCCAGGCCACTGGGATAGTTGGCCCTCCCATGATGTAAGCCCAAACTTCTGAAACCATTCTCCTGCCACCTTGCTTGCAGAGGGTGTTGTGGTTTTTGTAACATTTCACACATGACTCATTGCTAGACTTGTTTCGCTGTGAGTTTTAAAGTGGCCAAGCATCCTGGGTCTGTGCTTTCTTGTCAAGTTTTAAAGTGGCCAAGCAGCCTGGGTCTGTGCTTTCTTGTCAAGCCTTGAGTTTTTCCAGACCCCTATGTTGCAGAAACACTCAGTGGGATTCAGCATCTTTGGTTTTGCCAGCACTCTAGAAACAGTTTGCTTCCATGATGAAGCAAAACACTCACAGCCCTCTCTCCCTGCAGACAGTGGTCTTGAGGTACTAGCTGTACAACGAGTGTCAAAGACCCAGGCCTGGCAGCGCACGGGGAGGGCTGGCCGAGAGGACAGTGGCATCTGCTACCGGCTCTACACGGAGGATGAGTTTGAGAAGTTTGAGAAGATGACGGTACCAGAGATTCAGAGGTAGGTCCAGGTTGTGTCTGTACTGTGCCATACATCCCAGCCTCCTCCCCATCTGTTCCTGTCCACAGACTGCAGCCTTTGCTAACACTCTCTAGGGAGCAGTTTTGTCCCAGTGGGGTCAGGGACAGTTGACTAACCCTCACTTCTCCCTCACAGGTGTAACCTGGCAAGTGTGATACTGCAGCTGCTAGCCATGAGAGTCCCAAATATCCTCACCTTTGACTTCATGTCCAAACCATCTCCAGGTAAGCTGGAAGTAGATAGACAGACAGACAGACAGACAGAAAATAGCACAGGAGCTCTTCCCCCCAGGAAAAATATTTTGAGGAAGAAAAAAAGAAAAAAAATTTTTGTTTTGCTGATTTGATTTCATTTGTTATGAAATTGTAGGTTCTATATTATAGCACCATTGTGCAGGGACCAGAGGTCATCAGGCATCCACGGGGCGCCCATAAAGCCCAATGAAAGGATAAAGAAAACATGCACCTTTGTGTTAAACTAGGATTTGACTAGTCCCTCCCTTCATTAATAATCTGTGCTGGAGGAAGAACCTTTAAGAACTACCAGTAAATGGTGGCAGCTTTGGCATCTAGACCCTTATCACCATGCCATTTTTCTTTTGTTTAAGGAAATGCAGTTGTTGAGAGAGAGTAAACTATCAATAGGTGTCCCAGATCCCCCCAGTCCTCAGTTCAATTCTTCTCTCAAGAGACGTCGGGCTGTCTTCTGAACAAAAATCTGTCCCTGTGGGTGCAAATTTGTAAATCTTTTTTTTAAAAAAAAAAGAAAAAAAAACACATAGGGCACACTGATCTACTCTTAATATATTTTTTTCATTTTGAAATTCCTAAAAAGGAGCAGTAAATATAAACTATAAAGTGTAATACAGCCAGCATCTGTGTGATGCTACCCACATCATGGAAGCCAAGCCTCTGACATTTGTCTCTTTCCCTTTCCTTTGGGTATCTGCTCTCCCATGATTGCTTTATACGTCTTTTGCTTGTAGTACCATTAAAGCTTAGGAACGTGTGAGCTCAGTGGCGGGTGGTCTTGGCAGTGTTTGTAGAGTTGTAAGCATCCAGAAGCACTCAACTAGCTGCATCTTCTTTCTGTTTTGGACTTCTGGCTCCTTTTTATGTCTCCATTTCTGTAGATCACATTCAGGCGGCCATTGCCCAACTGGACCTGTTAGGTGCTCTTGAACATAAGGATGACCAGCTTACCCTGACTCCAATTGGAAGAAAGATGGCAGCATTTCCTTTAGAGCCCAAATTTGCCAAAGTAAATGACCCCTCCTCCTCTTTTCCCTTCCTCTACATTGCAGGTTAGGAAATGCCTAAGCCCAGTGCTTCTGAACTAACCTCATTTGTTCTCTTAAATATGACATATCACCCCACTTTGTGTACAGTGCTAATGTATGTTGTGTGTGGGATTTGGACATCAGTCATAGCCCTACCCACAAAGGTGTGGGATCCTGTGGGAATGGCATCTTTCTGTTTTACAAAGAAGTGAATGGCATTGATCCTGCGTTACGGTCTTAAAGCCACCACACTCCTTGAAGGGAAACTGCACGAGAGTGTACAAAAACACTAATTGGAAGCCAGGAAACCTGACCCGTGTGTTTTCAATTTGACTTTCCAGACTATCCTCCTGTCCTCCAAATTCCACTGTACGGAAGAAATTCTGACCATAGTCTCCCTGCTGTCTGTGGACAGTGTCCTTTATAACCCTCCTGCCCGGAGAGATGAAGTGCAAAGTGTCCGGAAGAAATTCATATCCAGTGAGGGGGATCACATCACCCTGCTCAACATCTATCGGACCTTCAAAAACATAGGTGGGAATAAGGTGAGCCACATCCATTCTTTCAGGCCTGTTTTTAAGTATACTTTTTTTGTGACAAAATCATCAAAAAGAGTCACACACACAAACAAAGCCAGCTGTCATCTCAGAAATGTGTACGTGCTGGGAATCACTAGAACGAAAATTAGTTCAGGTATTCATTCTGCTTGTGTTTAACACAAATTGTGGACAAGTTAAGTAAGTAATAGACCCTATCTCAGCCACTCAATTATCTTTTTCTTTTTTTGTTTTTCTTCTTTTTTTGTTTTGTTTTGTTTTGAGAGAAGGTCTCTCCGTAGCCCTGGCTGTCCTGGAACTCATATTTAGACCAGACTGGCCTTGAGCACACAGAGACCCACTTGCCTTTGCCTCCCGAGTGCTGGGACTAAAGGTGTGTGCCACTACACCTAACTTTAGCCCTTTTGAGATAGGCCATTTTATAAAGAAAAGAGATGTATTTGGTTCATTCTGGCCTTGTCTGATGCTTCAAGGTAAAACAGTACCACTCAGCAAGAGGACTTCAGTGTATGTGTGTCTGGTCTCTTCCCCTTCACCTAATTAGGAGCCAGTGGGGATCCAGTTATGGGGCTCTACCTTCTGGCCTTATTTAACCCTAGTCATTTCCAGGTGTCCTACTGCTATTATAAACACCATAATTTTTTTAAGTTGGGCTATTTGTGTGGTGTGTGTGTATGTTTGCCTTCTTGTGTTTCTAAGCACTACCTACTTGGCTGTACTTGCGGAGGCTAGAGGCATCAGATTCCCAGGGATGGTTGTAAGCCACCATGTGAGTGCTGGAAATTGGACTTGGTCTTCTGAAAGAACAGGTTGTGTTAACCATTGACCTGTGTCGCCAGCCCTTAAGTTTTTAAAATTTTGTTTTGCTTTTTCAAAACAGATTCTCACTACATAACTCCAAAAGCTGGAATTTTCTATGTAGGCTGACCTCAAACTCATTGAGAGCTGCTTCTTCCTGCCAAGTGCTAGGATTAAGAGCATGTGCTACTATTATGCCCAACTATTTATTTTAAGGGGGTTTGGTTTGATTTGGTTTGGTTTTGGTGTTTTCAAGACAGGGTTTCTCAGTATAGCCCTGGCTGTCCTGGAACTAGCTCTTGTAAGACTAGATTGGCCTCAAACTCACAGAGATCCGCCTGCCTGCCTCTGCCTCCTGAGTGCTGGGATTAAAGGTGTGCGCCACCACCTTGCTTGTTTTGTTTTTTTGGGGATAAGATCTTACTAAGTAGCTCTGGCTATCCTGAACTCACTGTGTAGATTAGGCTGACCTTAAACTCAGAGATCTGCCTGAAGTGATACCACACCCAGCTTATTTTAAATTTAAATTGCACTTTGTTTGTTTGTTTGTCTATATGGAGGCAAGGGAGCATATTGTAGAAGTCAGAAGACAATTTTTGGTTCTATCCTTCTACCATGTGCATCCAAGGGCTCGAACTTGGGTCATTAGGCTTGGTGGCAAATACTTTTCTACAGAACCATCTTATTGGCCCACAGATGCTATAACTGAATTAAGATTTCACTTAATGTTTCACAATAGGGATTCAATGAAACTGAAGAATCTTCAAACCATACAAGATGATGTTCTTGCCTACCTATTCAACTGTTATACTAGTTTTTTGATATCATACTTCAGTTCCTTGTACTAAGATAAAAAATGTCAGTATATTCTCTTGTGTGTTAATAAATCGTAATTGTGCTTTAGTGAATTCTTTAAAAAAAATGCTGCCCTGCAATTTTAGCATTTGTTCACCTTGCTATATTTACTTTATTTGTATTTACACTTTGTATGTGTGTGTTCAAGCATGCATGGGTGTGTGCACACACACATACACAGATGTGCCACGTGGCACCTGTAGAGGTCAGAGGACAACTTGGAGGAACTGATTCTGTCCTTCTATAGTATGGGTCCAAGGGGTTTAATTCATGTATTCAGATTTGGCAGCAGGCATCTTTCCCAGATGAGCTCTCTCGCTGGCCCTCAATTTATATTTAAATAAAGTACTGAGTTTTTCCTTACTGAAGACTGACCTGCCCTTGGTGTGTGTCCCACCAAGAGGCTGTCATCTGTTTGTTTGTTTTTAAGGCAGGGTCTTGCTTATATGTATAACCCAGGTTGACCTTAGACTTGTGATCCTCAGCCTTCCAAATGTTGGACCGTAGGTATGTGCCACCACACCCAGCACTAAGGATATACTTTTTAACAGGGCTTGGGAGACTGTGCCAGGCTATACGATAAGACTGTCTCAAAACAAACAGAAAAGGGGACACGTCCTTCACATCCATCCACATTCTGTCCTTTCAGCTACATGGCTACATCTCTCTCCATCACCGCAGTGGTGTCCTGCTCGGGACCCCCTGTGCTCATGAGGGAGATTCTGTGGGGCCAACAAGTGAGCAAGTAGACTTACTGGGCTGGGCTCTACAGCTCGGTTTCTCTGGCAAGCAGACACTTCCAGGCTGGCAGTCTTTCCTGGAGTGTGGGAGAATGCCCGTCTCCACTGTCCCTCCAGCTGTCGGTTGGAATCACTTGTACCATCTGTTTTTCCATTGTTCTAAACCTTATTGCCTCCATCCCTCAGGAGACAAGCGTCCTTACATATATGTATTAGGCATTTCTATGTCTTTTGTCTATTTTTCACCAATTTCTTGGTCTTTTCTCACTGGTTTTTAATATTCTAGAGGTGCTCTTTCTTTCTGGGTATGGCGGTGCATTCATTACCAGCATTGCCAGTAGCTTTTTTCATGACGACTCTAGGAAGGAAATCTTAAAGTTTTATTTCAGGTTCAACAATTCATATTTTTCATGGTTCATACTTTTCAGTATAAAGGTATTTTCCTCTATCCTTTTGACACCTGAACAACCCTCTGAATTCAGCGGTGCAGTCTGGATTTTGTTACATGCATGTTTCCTCTGCATAGAAATAAGAGGATTGAGATCTCTTCTTTGTTCTCTTCAGGACTGGTGCAAAGAGAATTTTGTCAACAGCAAGAATATGCTACTAGTAGCTGAAGTCAGAGCACAGCTGAGGGAAATCTGCTTAAAGGTAGTACCTCCTTTTCAATGAGAAGTTCTTGTTTTATTATGGGGGTCTTGGATTGCTTGCTGCTAGTGGTCTGAGAGGAATTCTCATTGTGGAAAAATTTAACATGTACAAGAAAGTAAAAGCTACCCATAGTTCCACTCTTTCTTTTTCTCACTATTGTGGTTTATTCTTAGAAATCCATGGTGATTTGGGTTTGCTTGTTTTTTCTTCCCCTCCCCCACCTCATTCTAGTGCAGGCTGGAACCCTGAATCTCATACATAAATTTTTATAAACTTTTTAACTATTTTCTGATTTTAAAAAGTACTACTAAAATTTAAGAAGGAAAATTGGTTCCAGACTTCTGAAGCCTGGAGTTGTTTGCTT
>LOJH01037950.1:0-15160 GCA_001685095.1 Ellobius talpinus | reverse complement strand
AGGGGAGGAAGTGGAAATTTTGATTGGTATTATTTATAAAGTAATAAAAAAGACAGAAAGGGAGTAGGTATGGAGGCGAAGGGAGATGGGGGAATTGGGAGGAGTAGAGGGAGAGAAAACTACAATCAGGATATATTGTATGAAAAACGAATCTATTTTCAATAAAAGAAAAAAATGAAAAAAAAAAAGTAAAAGAAATAAAACAATATTACTTAGCAGCTTGGGTCAACACAGTAAATAAAGCAAGGAAACATGGATGAGAAAATGAAGATAAAATTAACTTACACTTTACTCAAAGTTGGTTGGCGGCAGGCATTCCATGAGATTTTTTTAAAATAAGAATTTTTTTGTTTTACAGCACTCAAATTATGACTTAAAATTAGATCTGAATTAGTTTTCAGTTCTTATTAAACTTTTATAGTACTCACTAGTAAACATAGAAGATAAAGAAATGTGGGTTATATGTTAAAATATTGGAAATGTTATATAAAAGAAATTCATAAAACCAAAATATAGGAAATTATAAAAACCAACAAAGAGAAATGACAATTTGGTAGACACTAACTCAAGTACATCAATGATTACTGAAGTATCAGTGGTGCAGATATGCCTTTTAAAAGTGGGCTAAATCAAAATAGGTAAAATTTCAGACCTACTATTTGTTTTCCACAAAACATTTAAATATAAAGATTCACAGACTAAAAGTATGGACCTGGGAATGATATTAAGATCAATTTAGCCATAAGAAATTGCAATGAGGCATTAATTTCAGTGAAAGAAAAAATTATTTGTGATAAATGTGAGAATAGTAAGGGAAGACATAAAAATCCCAAACAATTTTTTCATTATTTTATTATTTTGTCTGAGTTTGGAGTGTTACAATATATGAGATCAAAGCTGAAAGTACTCCTAAGAGAAATAAAATAAAAAGGTAGACCTAACTTCATAGGAAAAATAATTCAGATATTCATCACAGTAAGAAATGGGTTATAACTACATGTTAAATCTATTGGAAAAATTATAATTATATGCCAAGTTGCATTAATGTTGTTGCGTTATCTCCAGAGAATTTGATAATTAAGTTGTCACTATCCAGTCTGTACTGGATATCACATATTGAAGATTTTTGCTAGGAAAGGAATCTCAGTTTGAATCTAGCTCTAATTGGTCTTCTTCAGGCATGTTGAACAGTTCACATGCCTAGAGTCATTTTTGCCAATATCCAAAGAAAGTCTTCCATTAACAACCAAAGTGCTTGACTCTGTGACACTGGACACCAGTGCTTCACTTCTTTCTAATCTGCATACATGAACATGTTTTGAGTTCCCTGTATGTGGCATTGTAGATTCTGTGCCTTCCTTACTGGCTTAGTTCTGAGAAGGAAGGAAAGACCACAGCACCTGTCTAAGAAAGGTGAGCGTTTATCTTTGTCTGGGAAAACCAGCTTGCTGTTGGATGTATGAGGCTTTTACCTGTGAGACATTTGAAATAAGATAAAAACCAAGAGATGATGGTGATGATGAAAACTGATACTGATATAGCCCCAAACAAAACTTTCACAAAACAAGTCTCTGATGATTTCTAATGGGATAGTTAATTGGTAAAGTATCTAGGATTTTCCAAATATAATCATGGATCTATTTTACTCATAAATAGATAAGAATATATAAATGATTACTATCAATATGAGTTTATGATATTGGAAAAGCAGGATCTGTGTAAATACACTTAAATGTAAGTACTTTGGAAATATTCTGCTCAGTAAAACTTACAACTTTATTTTAAATAGCTTTCCAAGATTTTTCAGAAACATTAATCTCCTGAAGGTAGTTATGATTCTTGAAAATTAGGCAGGGATTTATTTTTTATTGATTCTTTGGAAATTTCACACCATCCACCCTAATTCTGCTTAGCTCCCAGTTACCCTATATTCTCCCCTACCCCTGCAGCACCCCCAAAGAAAATTTTTAAAAATAAAACCAAGCAAACAACAAACAAACAAAAAAAGAAAAACAGAACAAGGCAAACAAAATCTCTTCACTTCTCTATATTTCCTGCCTCCCCAACACCTGTTCATTCTTTAATTTGTCCTGGTAACATTGGGAGCCATTGTGTGTCACATAGTATATCCTTTGGTCCAGCAAACTTTAGTAGCAATGTTCATTGCAATGAGTAACTTTTCTCGTTCAAAGACTCTGCTTTCTGATACACCATAATCACTATAGATATTTTCTTAATCAAAGTTCTTTTATTCAGAGGACTTTAGCTTGTGTCAAGTTGATATAAAACTATCCCACACGTAAGAGATATATATCATCACTAAATCAATATTTTAGAAACAAGCAACAATTTAAAGGTGATAGAAAGGTGAGCATTTCTGTTTTCTGGGAAAACCGGCTTCCTGTAGGGTGTATGAGATTCCCACCTTTCCCATGCTTGATTTAGACATACATTATTATCCCAATAACCTGGGAATATTTTCAACTTATTTAGTTGATTTGGTTGGAAAGTGGCATTAGGCCTCTTTGATTTGATTCCATCAGTAAGTGAAGACAACACCTGCAAAGAATCTGATCTCTCCTGATTAAGCAATAGTGAACACTCCTGAATGGCCACTCCCCTTTCCCCTTTTCCTGTCAGGGCCACAGGGCTGTTTATGCCTGTTCTTCTTAGGAGCCATTGCCCATTCCTCTTAAGGATGTCCTCTTTAAGCCTAGATTCAATATTCAACCAAAAGCACCAGCCATTCCTTGATTTCCTCTAGACAGAAGTATGAGTCTTTTGTATCCAAACTGCTTTCTTTATTATTCCCTGTTGGGAGCCCATCAAGGAAATTACCAACACTATGGAACATCTGGAAATAATTGAGTTGATAAGTTTTTGAACCCTATTCCCTGGAGTCCAATTTCTTGCTGCTTCCCGAAAGGAAAATTAAGGGACAAGGATGCCTCAGTCCACACCAAAACTTTCATTCCTGTTTCTCTAAGCACAGAGCCATTGACTTCCTCTAGTTGTTGTGAAACACAATCACAGGAGGAACTTGTAAAAGTGCAAACTGATTCAATTAAAAGCCTAAGTATTTCTCTGTCTTTATATCTGCTCTATAGAAAAAGTTTATTAGTATAAAGTACTGTCTCAACTGTGGTTACTGTCACTAAAAGTTTCATTAGCATTAAACCCTGCTGGGATTACCAAATAGGTTCTTAAGGTTTGGGATAAGTGAACACTGTGAAAAGGTCAGCCAATTGGTAACTTGGAAAGTAAAGAGTATGTGTCTCTTCAGAATGGGTGTTTTGATAAGGAAGACTTTTATTCCTTTGTCACATTAGGTCCATTCCCATCTAAACCTATCTGACAAAAGTAACAGAAAAGGAAGCATATTGGGTGTGAAAACAGAATAGGCAGCAGCAGTAGAGGTATTGATAGATCCTGAGGAGCTAGACAGAGGTAGTGTGACAGAAAGCTGAATACAAACAGAAAGAGCTCTAAAGAAAAGCCCAAAGTTGATCATTCTTACTTTCTGTTCAATAAATACTTCGTAATGAATAATTACTAACTAGATCAGTGGATCTCTACCTTTCTAATGCTGCGACCTCTTAATACAGTTCCCCATATTGTGGGGAGCCCCTAACCATAAAATTATTTTTCTGCTACTTCATAACTGTAATTTTGCTATTGTTTTTAATTGTAATGTAAATATCTGATGTTTAGTATATCTGATATGTGAACCCCATTGGGGTCATGACCCACAGATTGAGAACTTCTGAGCTAAACAGAAATAATAAATATTTCATACCACTTTGTGAATCTGGACTTTGCACTGTAGACAGAATTGGACACTATTACCTAGTAATTTCATAACAATACAAAAATAACAAATATGTGAATGAGAGAATAATAAATCCATACACAAGAACTGCTAAATACTGGAGGTGAGAAAAGTCCAAAAGCATCAAAAAGGGAACTCCTCCAATAATAAATATAAATAAATATTGAACAAACCTGAAGTTGAGATAACTGTTACAAAATATTTCAGAAGTAACTAACATGAAAAAGGCATTTGAGATATTTTTTAAGTTTTCAATTAAAGTACTGGTAAGATTAGTAGATTTTTTAAAAGCATGACAAAGAAAATCATTGCTTGAGTCCAGACACAAGTGGAACAAAAATATCAAATTATATTCTAATTTAAGCTTACATCACAAGGTGTCTGGTATTTTGTAAATTACAAAGGTAAGCCTAATTTAAATTTAATAAGAATAGAAGACTGAAGAAAGCAGCTGGGTAAAATTAAACGAAATTAGTTGTAGAGGTATCCACAAGGAAGATACTAAGAATGGATAGGTAGCACTTCGGATGGGAGTTGTATCATATCTGGAAGTAAGCAAAACTATCTAATGGAACTAAAATGTAAAATAACAAGCTAAGATACCATAGGCATAGAAAAACACTTGTATGTAAGAGGGCAAACAAGATAAACGGAACCACTTGCATGCTACAGTGCCAATGGCGTGGCTACTTCCTCAGTAGTAGGTTGCCCTTAATCCTGTGTCTTTAATTCTGTTCTCAAATTCATTTGAATGAGCAAGTTTATTATTAAAGGAAAATTGTTTTTTATTATGCCTATGCTATTAAATACCATCAAGGGATAGCAAGTAGTCTCACTTCCTGATGTATCAGTTTATTGGTGATAATTCTATGAACTGCTTTCGGCAATGGATAGTTTGAAACAATGAACAAAAGAATAGATGGAATCAACTATAGCCAGTGATTTGAAATATAGCTGGGAACAAACGAAGACTGAGCATTTTGCAGCAGTATACTATGCGCAC
This sequence comes from Ellobius talpinus, assembly GCA_001685095.1. Classification (NCBI taxonomy): domain Eukaryota; kingdom Metazoa; phylum Chordata; class Mammalia; order Rodentia; family Cricetidae; genus Ellobius; species Ellobius talpinus. The sequence continues at coordinate 10,328 of LOJH01037950.1, read as the reverse complement.
CGCACTCCCATCCTTTTTAAGGCTGACTGTGTTTGCTTGCAAAGCATCTGGGATCCTTGACTGCTGACATTTCCTTTGAGAAAGAAAGGCTACAGAGCACCATTGGACTCTTTTTGAGTCCTCCTAGATCTTAGCATGAAATTTGGACTTGACTGCCCATGACCTTTGTATAGGAGATCTAGTCTTGGGAAAAGTAGGGAAAATGGGCTTCATCCGCACAGCCAAAGAAAACCATTGTGCATGGTAGATGCCGACCTTGTTACAAGGTGACTTGATGCTCACCAATGCTCCTGATTATAACCTGTCACTATGCTCTGCTAATAAGTGTAATAAACTCATTAGTTTCTGGAGGTGAGCTTTTGTAGAATTATAATTTGGCTAATTATTGGTACCTTATAAAAAAGGAGGGAGGTTTTGCTTAGTTTCCCACAGAAAGAGAATTCTTTACACACTGATAAATGGAGATGTGCTACTAGGTATGATAATTCATCTCAAATTGTATGGAATCAAATAGTTCAGGTCAAAATCTCAGCATATGTTTTTGTATATATTAGCAAAACCATTCCATATGTTATAAGTATATATGTCAATGTGTGTAGACATATAGATTTACACATATATATGCATGTGTGTATGTGTATGCTACAACATATTAAAATTTTTTATGTTGTTTACATATGTGTTTACTTCATACTTACTCCAAAAATATTGTACTGAAAATAAATAAGATTTTGTTTATGTTAATGGTAACACCTCAAGCTCTTTCTAAAAGATGAATATGAACTCAGTGTAAAAAGTTTACTTCTCATACCAGGCAGGATCTAAATTAGCTACAGTTCCCCTGCTTCCCATTTTTAATCACTAGTAGATTTTTCTCTCACACAATATATCCAAACCCCAATTCGCCTCCCTATGTTAATTCTAGTTCTCTTCCACCTCTCTTCTCCCCCAGTTCCATTCCCCCCTGTCTCATCTTCAGGAAAAAACAAGGCACCAAAAGAGAATAACCAAACAAGGAAAAGCAAGATACAAGACAAGGCAAAAGCCCTCATATTGAGGTTCAGAAAGGCAAATCATTGAGAGGAAACAAATCTCAAGGTCAGGCAAAAGAGTCACAGATACAGCTGCTCCCATTGTGAGAAGTCTCACAAAAATTCCAAGCTAACATTCATAATTCATAGGCTGCATGAGTGGTACAAACCCATTCAGGCCCTTTGAAGGACATTTCAGCCTGTGAGCTCATTTGTGCTGTGCTTGGTTTCTCCAGTAAGTAAAGTTTTCCTGGTGTCCTCCATCTCCTCTGACTCCTAGAGTGTTTCCTACCCCCTTCCATGGGGCTTCCTGATCTCTGAAATGAGAGACCTGATGGAGACCTCCAATTTAGACTCTCCCTATAATGTCTGCTTGTTGGTCTCCACACCCAGTCCTATCTACTGCTGGAAGACGCCTCTGACAGTGACTGGGCAAGGCACCTATCAATGAATAGAGGAGAAGATCCTTTGTGTGATTTCATTGCCTTTTTTCCAGCCATGTTTAGTTCTACTCTCCCTCTTTGAACTATCTTGTCTAAGGCTCCTGATAGAATATCTACAGTTTAAAAGAGGTAAAGCAATTTGCATGTTTTACATTCCTTTTTTGCACAAATTAGTATAATTAGACAATGTGCAAGACAGATCATGGTCATTGTAATGGAAACAGGAATCCAGAAGATACACACGTTATTGATTGCCTAGATTATCTCTTTTTTATATTTATTTATTCATTTAACTTTCAAGTTTATAAAATATTTGCAACATTTATCTCTTTATTTTCCTTCCTCCAAATCCTCCCAAGTGTCTCTCCTGGCTCTCCTTCAAATTCGTGGACCCTTTTTAAAAAACTAATTGCTATTGAATTCACATATGTGTGTGTGTGTTGTGTATACATACACACATATTCCTAAATATAACCTGCTTAGTCCATATAGTGCTATTTGTGTGCATGTTTATAGGACTGAGCTTTTCACACTGGTCAGCCAATTGATATGCTCTTTTCTAGGTCAGATTACCTCTTGTGTTCCCAGATTTCCTCAGTTGCCTATAGTTGTTTGTGTAGGGTTGAGGCCTCATGCAGAAGAATGGTAAAAAGAGTGTAACAGTCAAGGGATCAGGGAGTTCACTGTGAAGCATATCTCTTGGTAATATTTAAATATCCACTTAAAAAGTGTTAAGATGTCTTCCCAAACATGAACTGAACAACAATGACCCCAAAGGACATAACAAACTAGATGGAAAAAGCTCATAAGTGTTGTATCATATATAATTGTCTTTTAAAGATCACATTTTATGAACAATTTTATTGTACTGAATAAAATAATGTGTAAACTTAGGAATCACAGAAAAATAACTAATCAAATAGGAAGCCATTTTTAGTATGATCATATCTCATATGTTCAGAGGAATCTAGAAATATTGATTACTATTAGTATGAAGGATTATCCATGTCATGACAGGCTGAAAGTAAGAAATTAAACATGATAGTCAATCCAAATTGATATATTTCAATGATATATTTACTAAGATAAAGACAATAATATAGCTTATTAGATGATTTAATAACTATTCTGAAAAGTAAAGGCTATATACTGTTTTAGAAATGAATAAAATGGAAAGAAAAAAGAACTTAGTACAATTGAAGTAATAAAATAATATGAAATATTCATATGCATTGGAAATAATAGCATTGTTGCTCTTCAAGGAAGTAACTGTCCACTAACTTTACATTGTCTACTGTAGTATATCAACAAAATTAAAGTGTCAAAATCAAAATTGTTATAACATAATTTTTATTTACAGCATAAATTACAGGTCTAAGTCATTCAAAATACATAAATGTCAAATGTAATATCTGAATTTGATTCAATACCCTTCATTGGTTTGAAACTGTATTGGTATGTAGTCTTAGGCAGGATTGGAAGCTACCTCATCCTCTTGACTTTTGAGATTATAGTCACGCATCATCATGTCTGCCGTAACACCTGAAAAATTATGCAGCTACAGAGAACACAAGAGTATAGGTGTACAAACATCTCCACTTACCCCTGAAAAAAACAGAACCTAGTGGTGTATCACAGAAGCAGACAATGTTCTTTGCATAGATTAGTATGAACAATGTCAAGTTTTCATACCCTATACTGAAAACAAACAAACTAAAAATTTTAATAAAAATGATAAGTTACATCTGTTTATGTTTATCACTATCAATCACTGGGCAACAGAATTTCACCTGAAAAGTTTTAAATAATACATAATTAAAATAGTTCAAAAACCAGGTAAGGAAAATTTCCTTGCATAGACCCATATGCTATCATTTGACAGTAATAGACTGTAAACCCAATTTCTTGATATTCCATGTTTTTCTTTCTCTCAAAGTTCCAAATACATTCTTTTTCAAAAAGCAAAGTCTAATTTTATTTATTTTATTTTATTTGTCTTTTGTACTGTCACCAAAAGACTAAAAAATAAATACTAAGAAAGATTTGATATCATGAGATTGAGTAATTGTGGCATAGGACTAGAATATACTGAGCTGCTAGAAATTCTCTGTGATGGTAAATATCTTTTGTTTCCTCTTTATAGCTATTATTATTTCATCAAGCTTTCTGTGCAGGATATGGATACTCCATTGACTAAATCAATGGCTATGCTTCTCTGTTATAAAAGATCACATGGAGTTCAGAGGGTAGGAAATGCTAAAATGATCATATTCATACACTGCTATTCTTGGTGGAACTACTTTCCAAGAGGTCCAACCACTTGACAAAGACTCTTGATGCACAGTTTACTAAAGACGTGGTTACCTCTGTGTGTACAAACTCATCTCTGATTTGTTTACATGAGTCTGACCATAGGCCATGCGCTTCTTCCTCAGCTCATCTCTCCTCCCCACGCTGAGCATTCAGGTAATTTATGAACTTACACAGATAAAAGTGTGGATGAGTACCAGAGAGCTTTCTTAGAGGTAAAGGATCTTGTTGCGCAATCTTGAAGATCCTCGTTTGATCCCCAGAACTCACATGTAAAGAAACAAAGTTGAGATAGGAGAATTGCTGAGCAACTCATGAACCAGGTACTGAGCCCTTGCCTTAACAAGGTAAAATTGGAAAACTAAAAGACATAATCAGACATCTGTGTACATGTTATATGTGAAACTACACAGACACACACAGTATTAATAACAAATAGTAATATGCATAAATACATACACATACATATAAATATATATATGCATATATATGCATCCAGAGAAAGGGAGAGAAAGATAGTAAATCCAAAAATAATTCAACATTAGGACACTAATTATCATAATTAACCAAAAGAATGGGTTCTATAAAAATGAATCATTAGAGTATACTTTAAAGACATTTTTAAAATCCAAAATCAATACATAGGAGAAACTATTAGTACAGTAATAATTATTTTCTGATGATAATAAATATGGATCTTAGAAAAAGAGATATTGAACACACATTATTAATAATAGTGAATACTAGCTTAGAAGCAATTTAATTAACACTAAGAATCAAGATGAGAAAGGGTAATACAATCACAGCTATTGAACTGCATTCTAATTGCGCTCTTCCATAAAGTCAGTAAACAGGGAAAATAAGAAATATTATTTTAAAGTGGAGAGCAAAATTTCTATTTGCAAATTACATGAATTTGTTTTTTAATTTACCTGATAAATGCAATGAAAGCTACTACAAAACTGAAAGAGGCGGCAATAACTGGAAACTTCAATAGTAGCATTGGTAGCAAAATTAGCATATAATACAAAATTTTTCTATTTGCTATCAGAGTACAGGTTAGGAAATGTTATTTGATCACATGTATAACAGCTGTGATCAAAACAACGAGAGACAGTTCCTGGCATAAACCCTCTCCTAACTATACATCAACCCTTATGTGCTCACTTTCAATGTGTGAGCCTGGGGACAGAAGAGGCAAAGTCTACCAGATGTTTTGTACAGACATGTAAAACCTGAAGCAGAGGTGAGACTGTGGGAAGCAAATAGGTATAAATGCTTGTTTCACAGAGTTTTTGACATGAGAACTCAAAAAACAGAAATTAGAAGCAAATTTCTCACATCACAAAACCCTAAAGTCTGATATCCCAATATCATAAAAGACTAATTTAAGGGTTTTTGAATGAATGCTGTACATTAAAATATGAAAGAATGCATCTTCTCACAATTCATGAAGAGTTTGTTCACTTAATGTTCAGTCTCAGTTTTTCTGCCTTTGCATGCAGATGAAAGTTGTACATAAAATAATTGCCTGCATGAATATTTGAGATTACACAGCCCTACCAAAGGTGAGACTCTATAAGGATAGGTGTGGTATTTCAAAATGTCAGTGTTTATCACCAGATTGAAGAATGAAAGTTCTAAAATCTGTATCTTTATTTTAGAAGCCTTTGAGAATAAAAAAAGTTTCTAGTACTGTACTCATTCAGGATTTGCCCTCAGGTTGACTATGGGAGACCATAAAATTCAGCTGGAAATCACAATGGGTTTTCAGAGCTGAAAAGTCACTTCAAGCAAAGGATGCTAAAAATAAAGTGAATAGTGGTACCACGTGAAAGATTAGCAATAAAGGACTTAGACCTTCCTCAGAATTATAGTTATCTCTGAAAAGCTGTTTAAACTCATACTATAACTGGAAAGAAATTCTGACATCACATCAGAAAGTATTTTTATCGAGAGATTATGGTATTGGTTCATGAAACTGAGATATATCCAGCAAGTATTGAAAAGGTTAGAGATTTTAGGTTTTATTAAAAATAAGTTTTTCAAAATTTAATACCAAGTTTGGGGAAAAGCACAGATTTGCAAACCAGCATTTAATTATTTATTATTAAATTTTCTGTGAAAAATGAAATGTAATATGCAACCCAGTGAAGGCTATAAAGGTTTTGAAATCAGAAGACTAGGCACAAAATTTGATTGGTAGGTGCTTTTTCCTTTTTCATTCTGTTATTACAACTCTTCATGTTCTTTCCTAATTGAAAGAAATATTTCTCTTACATCTATTAACTCACAACACATAATTTGGACAATTACATTAGAATAAAGTTCAAAAATATTCAGTTTAAACCAATCATGTAACTGCATAGAATTCTGCAGTTTATAATATAATAGTTGCTTTTCTTTTTGCTTTGGTAGAATGACTGGTAAAGCAACTTAGGAGGAGTTTATGTTGGTTCTGGATTTGAAGGAGTAAAGTCCATCCTAGTTGGGCAAGCATGTCAAGAACAGTGCCATTAATGGAAAACAAGGAGATTATCGTTGGTTCTCGATTCATGTTTTCCCTCTTCCTTTTCTTCCCCCTTTTGGCTCAGACCTAGATGCCAGCACACAAAATAGTGACACAGGCAACCTTTGTGGGTCTTCTTTTATAGGTTAAATATCTCTAGAAACTCCAACAAAAATGCACCTAGCAATGTTTCTTCTGTGTGGTTTTAAATCAAGTCAGATTTCCAAGATGTGCAGGATATCTAGCAAAACAGAGTTGAAAAGAACTATATACCGGTCTACCATTATCTTTACTGTATCTTGGAAAGGTATGTTCCTATGTCATTGGCTTCCTTTTTCTTTTCATCTTTTCTCTTTTTTCCCCAACTCCAGGGTTCACTACTACAATGCTTAAGAGAAGGAGAAAGACAGCAGTACTTCTGTTGTCCTTTTTACTCTAAAAACTTGACAATTTAAGCACAGCAGGCCTGCTGAGCAAGGCGGGACCTAGAAAAGGAGGGCATAGATTCACAATTCTCCTTGGCTCTCCTGAGAGGCAAACATTCAGGAGCACTTTGAACCTTTTATTTGCCCTGCTAGCATAAAGCCTTCTAGTTAAAGAACTGCAAAGACCTCTCCCCTATTAAGGAAGGAAAGACACTGGCCAGTCACAAACAATTCTCCTTGCACTTCATGTTTTTCCTTCTTCATTTCCCACATTGTTCCTATGTGCCCCATGCTCTTCCTCTTTAATGTTATAGATGTGCTATCAATTCTAGTAATCTATAAATATAAATGCATCAGGTGTTGCCTCTTTATGTGACCTTTTAATGAATATTTTTCTTGTGATTGTAGCCTACATTTTATAGTGCACTAATAATTGTTTTTGTTTCTTCACTGAGTAGTGTTCTGCTACAGCAAACTTGGCTTATTCATTCATATGCATATGTTGGTATTATATGTATTTCAGTTATTTAAAGTGAAGTTGTAATTGATTTTCTTATGAAAAAAAGACTTTGATGAAATGCAGTACCTGTGTTTTATGATTGGCATGTATTTACCTTTTAAAGAAATTGAAATGCCAAACAGTAACACACAAACAAAGGTGTTTGGCTCAAAATAAGGTATACAGGAGTGTATATATTTCATATACAAAGCTTCATGACACACAGAGAAACAAGAGCTGAATTAAGGTTACTCTTACAGATTCAGAGGACTTCCACAAGTGGTAGCTGAAGCTTCAGAACCAGGTGGAACAAAACTGATCTGTACTAAGGTGTCTACTTTTCAAGTCACACAATATGTAGCAGGTATTTTGGAAGCAGATAGGTGATTAGAGCTGGCCCAGGTGAACTACTCCGGTACATGGAGACCCACAATAGGCATGGGGAACTACATAAATGGGAATTGAGCACAAACTGTCACAAGAGAGATTCTTTTAGTGTGGAAAGTCCAATCAGATGGTGCTGGACAAAGGGACTCTATAATAGTGTCTTGACCCTTGGATGATGTCTGTATACTAAACACTAGCTAACTCTCTTAGGAAGATTATGAATAGAGCCTATGACCATGAACACTACTACCACAGATGAAAATGACAGGCTAATACTAATACGATTTAGCATTCTCCTGAACTTTCAAAATGCCTCACTAAAAGACAGATTACTTGACTATTACCTTTCATAGGAATCGGGCAAACAAGGAAGAAAAATTCAATCAACTAACTCTAGAAATTCAAGTCCTAAGACAGAGATAAAAATAATACCTACCACAAGACAGGGAAATATGACCTCCCTAAAATTACATGCCATAGATTCAAAATATAGATGATTTATTCAGGAATTAAGGTAAAAGAATTCAAATCAGTGATTATATTATGTTAATAAAATCTAAAAAGAAAAAAAGATACTCAAGAATCAAAAAAATCAAAGATTTAAGTGAAATAAGGAAACTGATAAAAATCATAAAAATAGAATTCATTAAAAAGAAGTGCTTAAACAGGGAAGGAACTGCTTGATGTTAGACATGAAAAGCACATGTGCCAAATAAAAACATCAAAGAACAACCTCATTGATAAAAAGAAATCTAATGTATGTATGTATATATGTACACATATGTATGTGTGTGTGTTTCTGTCTGTCTGTCTATCTGTCAGTAAGTATATCTGGGCAGCTTTGGGACACCATAAATTACCAAAAATTTTGCATTATGGGCTTCAAAGGAGAATACCACACTAAAGACAAAGAACATATTTTCAGTCAAGTCACAGCAGAAAATTTACTAAATCTCCAGAAGGATGTACATGTAGGACAAGCAATGTACTTATCACCAGATACACAGTACAAAGAAAGATATTCCAACCACAAAGTGTATTTAAACACTAAAAGCACTGAATCAATAAAGAGTTTAAAAGATGAAAAAGAGAAAGTTCAAGTCACTTATAATGGTGTGTCTATGAGAATTATAACCAATTATTTGATAGACACTTTTAAAGCAAGAAAAGTCGAGAAATATACATTCCATGGTACAATTGAATACAACTCTTAACCCAGACTATTATGCCTAGCAAAACTATTTGATAATTGAATAAATATAAACTTCCCATAATCAAATAAGACTAAAAGAAATTAGTATGGCTTTTGTTTTAAAAGCTAGAAAGAGATCTAACATATGACCCTATAATACCATTCTAGGGAATGTACCCAAAAGGATTCTATTCAACCACAAAGGCATTTGCTCATACATAATGATTGTTTCTCTATTCACACTGTTTCTCTAGAAAGTTGAATCACTGCAGATGTCTACCATTTGAATAATGGATAATTAAAATGTAAATGCATGCAATGTGATTCTATTCAGCTAGGAAAAAAGTGAAATTCTGAAATTTCAGGTAAATGAATGCTGAAACTGAAAGAAATTTCCTGACTGATATAATCAATGCCCAGAAATACAAACAGGACACATTCTCTCATGTGTGTGTGAAACATTGATTTAGATATTTAGATTTACATGTTTGCATGGAATATCAATAGGTGCTAAGAAACTATATAAGGTTCAAGGGTGGGCGAGAGAAAGATCTTTAGAGATGGTGATGAAAATAAGCACAAATTATATTATGGGGGAAGTAGAATAAAGGAGGAAAGGCTTAAGGGGGTGGGGTGGAAATGAGGGGAGTTGTAGAGATGCCTATCTTATAAACTTATTAAAAGTTAAATTGGAGGCCAGGCATTAGTGACATACAAATTTAATCCTAACATCTTAACAATTTGGAGGCAGAAGCAATTAACAATTTGGAGGCAGAAGCAATTAACAATTTGGAGGTCACTGAGTTAAAGTTCAAGCTGGTCTACATAGAGAGTTCTAGTACAGCCAAGGCTTTACATAACCAGGGCTATCTAGAGAAACCATGTCTCAAAAAAAATCTAAATTGGGATTTTACCACATAATAAAATAATGCTCCTCCCCCATATCATAGAGTATTTAATAATTAACAAAAGTGTGGAACACCGCCTATTATGTTTGTGGTCCTGGTGATTCCTTTGATTACTCAAAATCATACAAGTTATTGTCATTGCTCTTGGTTATTTACTAATATTTGGGGTAGTGCCTAGTTGATGATACCAGATGCTTTGATCACAAGGAATGGAGGTATTAACCTGATATTGACTAGAAGTTTTCTGTTTGCCTGGCTTTTGTTTGTTTCTTACTGGTATCTACCATTCTTTGTGTTCAAAGGAGTTTTGCAACAGTCTCCGGGAGAAGATCCATCAGTAGTTTTACTCAGATGTGAGCCCTGCAAACTACAGTGATATCTAGTATTGCATGATTAGCCCATTGGTACAACAGTGGAATGGAGGTTATAAAAGATAACCATTAGCTTACGAATTGAACTTACGTGCTGTGCTGAAGTAGGGAACATAAACCTGATACCTCTTAAACATTAATCCCTGACTTAGGAAGGTACAAGCCATACTACTACCATTTTCCTAAAGGGACATAGTAACAACCTTTCCTCTAAATATGAAACATTGTGCTCGTTGACTAGTGAAATTCTTAC
>LOJH01037949.1:11104-25391 GCA_001685095.1 Ellobius talpinus | reverse complement strand
ATGTATGTATGTATGTATGTATGTATGTGCACCACATGCATGCTTAGTGCCACAGGGGCCAGAAAAGGGCATTTGATCTTTTGGAACAAGAGCGCAGACGAGTGTGAGCTGTCATTTAGGTGCTGGAAACTGAACCCAGATCTTCTGCAAGAACAGCCAGTGCATTCAACTGCTGAGCCGTCTCTCCAGCCCTAGGATTATAGATTCTTAGAGTGCACTTGGTTTGCTTTAGCGATAAGCCCTGCTACACTCAGAACACGTGTGGAATTGATTGGTTTTACAGAGGTTGAAAATTGGAACTATTTTTGAGCTTGTTGATCTCAGAACTCTTGTTGTAAGTCTAGAGAACTGAATGTCCTCAGAGTGGTGAGTTTCAGTCTCAATAGAGTTTTGTCCTTTGCTTTTATCTTGTGAAGCTTTAAGCAGCCTCTTGTCTGTTTCTGGTTCGGAAACAGACGGCGGCTGAGGCTGTTAAACTCTGGTCTACTTCCCTGTTGTTTTGGCTCAGGATCTGGGGATGGCCTAACTTTGTAACTTGGTAAGACAAGAATGAAATGATCAATAGTGGCCATTATGCCTTCGCAGGTGCTGCTAATATTTCAGGTTTTTGAGGCCATATTATTGAGGACAGCCAGTGATCTTGCGCATTTCCATGTGGTGGGTACCAACATCGTGAAGAAGCTGCTGAACAACCATATGAAGCGCCTGTGTGAATCCCTCTATGCCTCTGGTTACAGGTGGGTGCCTGCCTGGGTGGCCAGACATCAGCCTTTGTATATGCTGTTACTGAGGCTTTGGGGACAGTGTCTTTCCAGCCCCTTCTTCACCAGTGACCAGCAGGGACCGTTGCTGTCTCGTCGCAGCAAGTGTCCTTTCTGCTCTAGCCACCTTATAGCTTCCTTCACTGCCCTGGGGCTCAGACATGCCTGTCATGCCTCGATGGCTCTTCTCTCAGGTGGTCATGAACTCTGTCTTCCGCAGCACTTTGCAGAGGAGAGGTCTGTGTGGTCTTCACTGACCACCTTAGGTCTTTTCTGTCTCTGTGTCCCACTTTAGTGTCTGCATGTAGACAAATACCTGTGCAGCTGACACAGTGGTCCACATCTGTGCACTGTCTTCTTCCCATAAGTATGTATGTGGAGGATCATAGCCTCTTACTTTTCCAGTGTCTAGAGCATCACCTTGTGTGGAGCCACCACTTCTGGCAAGGTCAGAGCAAAAGGCTGCCAAGAGGGCACTTTTGGAGATACCTCTTTGAAGTGGTCCTTTGTGTCCCCAAAACTCAGTGACTGAGATGTGTCTGCTCAGTCACTGATGGTTACTTGAGAAATACAATTTTCATCTTTAGCACTGGGCATAATGGCTTATACCTTAATCCCAGCACTTAAGAAGCAGAGGCAAGCAGATCTCTGTGAGTTCAAGACCAGCCTAGTCTCTACATAGTGAGTTCCCCTTCAGTCAAAGCTACATATATAGTGAAACGTTGTCTCAAATAATAACAATTTTTTTCTCACCTTTGTTTTAGAATCTTTCCTTGGTTTTTAAATTCCTTTTAAAGTTTTGTTGTGCTTAAAAACTATGAATGAAAAGAACATTTGTGTTTCCTTCTTTTTCCTGGTTTTGGGTAGCAAATCCTAAGCCAGGTGTGCACTGGTCTTCCTGATAGTGTTTGCCTCTCTTCCTCACACTTGGTTTCCTGTCTCTGTGCAGGTTGGCTCGAGCCTGCCTGGATCTGATGGCTGCCATGGTGACCCAGGGTCCTGAAGCTGCCAGGGATGTGTGCAGCTGTTTTGATTTGAATAAAAAAGCCTTGTATACCCTGGTGACCAAGAGAGATTCAAAGGTGAGAATCTCCCAGTGTCATGCTTGTCCACAATTCCCTTCCCTTGCTCTCTACACCTGCCAAAGACCATGCCTCTGAGTTCCTGCTTGTCAGATTGGCTCCTAATGGTGCCCAGTGGTGTGCACAGTCAAGGCCCAAGTGCTCCCTTCCTTCCAAGAAGAGCACAGTGAACACATACCACCCCATTTGTTGAGATAGAGAACTATGTTGCTCTGTATTTCCTGTGTAACGGTATGCTAACATTTCTTAATTGTTAGAAAGTAAACCGAAGGGTTAATAATAATGCCATGTTATTTTTATGGCTCTAGGAGACTAGCCTGGTATTGAGGGTTTTATGACATTACACGTCAGGCAGTGTCTGAGGGAAGAAAAGTCCAGGTCTTAGTGTCTCTTAGACACTGTGCTTTATTAGCATGTCAACAGATTCCCATCTGAAATGCATTTATAATGAAAAGAGTGTTTGCTGTTTACACAGTAAGGCAGATGTTGAAGTTCTTTGGTCTTATGTGGCAGTAAGCCAAGCAGTGATTATCTATCAGATAATCTATCCTCCCCTCCCTGATTTAGTTATCCAAGCTGTCTAAGTAAAGTAGACTGGCGTAGAGGGGCCACCCAGACTGCCTGGGTGACAGGGAAAAGCCCAGCTCGGGCTTCCCTCCCAAACCCTGGCTGCAGCAGCTGGTCCACCTCCGGCTCTCAGGGTGGGCTGTTTTACCTTCTAGGACCTGTAAAATGGAAGCTGTCACATTGAAAGTTCTTGTACTGTATTGTGTGGTCTGCATAGGCTACCTTAGGTGCTCTGTATATGTAGTCAGTGACTCCGTGCATCAAGGTTTTTCAAAAAAGACACCAGGGGCTTTAAAAATAGAGCAGCACAAGGAAGCCTGTTTCCCAGCCTTAGCTGGTGCCAGCGCCTTTACCCACTTAGCACCCCACCTTTCAGTTGACTTTTATAGCAAATTCCAGACGTGAATCATATCTCAGTATAAATATTTCAGCATGCACTCTTAGCAGAAAAATGTCTGTTTGAAAACAAAGCCACAATGCCATTATGGCACTGCCACCATTAATAATTTCTTACCATGAACACCCAGTTTGGTCTGTGGGTCTTCCTAGCTTAAAGAACTTTTTATACTTCTTGGTTTCAACTGGATCCAAACAAGATCCATTTGTTTGTTGTATTTGGCTGGTAGATTTGTTGAGCATCTTTAAACACCTTAAACACCTGACTTTCCCCTTCTTTATCTGTGGTTGGAGATGGAGGGAGAGTCATTCTGATTTGTAAGGTGTGTTTCAGTGTTCCTGAAGAAACAGATCAGGACCCTGTTCACCCAGCCAGTGAGCATTGGTAAAGCCTGTGCCAGAGAGTGGCTTTGCCAGCGTTTCAGTCTATTTTAGAAAGTGTTTTCAGAACAAGCGTAGAGAATGTCAGATTGTTTCCTTTCTGGGGTGACAGCCCTGTGTCATGGGGTGGGAACGAGGAGTAGGCATGGGCTGTCTTTCCATGGGAAAGGGATGCCTCTGAAGGATTGGTGGAGATTGGTGAAGGATTGACAGTGGCCAGCCTGGGGAGGTAGACATCCTTGTCTCTGAGATTTGTCAGACTAGTTTCTGTACAGTGTAGGATTTGAGATTAGTTGGGTTATAGGATGGGAACCAACAGGTGGTAACCAGATTCTTTTCATTTAGAAATTCTTTGTTAGAGGAACCACAGGAAGATCTAGTCCAACTCTGCTTGTATCCACAGTTTAGAAAAATCTCAAGTGACAATAAACTAGGATCCTAGGGCTCTGACTCTCAGTGCTTCAGTGAATGCTGCTGCTGCTGTTGATGCGGATGCTGATGCTTTCCTAACTCATTCGCACAGTGTGCATGCTCTCCTTGGCTGGTGATGAGCACTGAATGAGATGACAGTGATTCAGTGTTTGCCACAGTGCCTGGCATGCATGGAGCAGGTGCTCAGTATACATTGTCATTATCCCCACCACCATCACAATGACTGCTACCACCTCTTCTGTTGCTGCTAAGTTGGCCAGGAGGATCTGGAAGGCAGGGATGCTGACTTCTTGTCTTAATATCTCCTGGCAATGCATTAAGGCACCTTGAAATAATTTGGGACTGAAACAGTTTTCAGTTTAAGTGGTGGAGGCTCTTGGTACACGTTCCAGTGCTGGAGCAGCTGTGGAAACCTGTGCCTTCTGTTCTTGTGTTGAGACATGAATGTATCTTAACAACACTGTGCGGGGAAAGCTGTTCACATCCTACAAGTAAACAGAACAATAGAGACAAAAATGCAGGTCCAGTCTGCCATACTCAGGAAAGCCTGCAGCCTTAGGACCCTCAAGGATATAGAAGGTCAATACCTCCTGTTTGCTGTGTGTCGGTGTTGCCCTCAGCCTGGTCACTGACTTCCTGGGATCCTTATGCGGCTGTTCTGTCCTCACTGTCTTGGTCTTTGTGTCCTGCCTCCCTGGGTCATGCTGATGCCTGTGTGCTGTATCCTGGGCTGTCTATGGGTTTATAACATGCATCTGTGCTTTAGTTTGGTATGTGATTTAGTAACTTATTTACAATATTTAATAAAAACCAGATATAACCACGCTGGCTTTTCATCAAAAGCTGCACCATGTCTCCATTATCTCTGGCTTTTCTAAAACATAAGAGATTGTTATCATTAGCAAGCAAGAGGGAATGGATCCCAGCAGGCCTAAGGATCTTTGGCCCTATCCTAGAGTGAACGAAAGACATTTATGTCATAAGTCAGGGAAGGGGCACAACTGTTTTCAGCCATACTTTTGTATAAAAAGTAGGACTCTAAAAAGAGGGAAAAGCAGAGAAGACTTAAGGGGTTGGGGAAATGCAAAGAAAGTTAACTTCCCATAAAGAATGAGGAATCTGTGTGTTCTGCCTGGAGACGAGACCACGAGGCTGGCAATACTAATCTGGAAGGTGAACGTGCCTCTGTGTTCCTGTCTCTAATGGCTGCATGTGACATGAGTCTCCTTTGTCCTCCAGGGAGTGCACGACGTCCGGCTGGCCTACATCCAGTTCGCCCTCTCCTTTCTAATTGCGGGTGATGACAACACTATCGGGCAAGTGCTGGAACTAAAAGGTGGGAGTTCCTCTCTGTGCTTTGGAAAGTCTGGAGTTCAGAAAAGCCTACTGCAAATGGTTTCTGCCAAAAGAATCTGCAGCCTTGGTAGCTGTGGTCTGTACTGCAGTGCTCAGAGGTCATGTTTGGGGGCAAGGCTTTGAGCAGTTGTGTGTTGATACCCCTGGTTGGTGGCCTTCGAGGATGTCAGAGTGCTGGGCACAGCCTGAGGCAGGTGAGGAGAGGATGCACAGAACCCTGGCCTGATTGCCTGACTTCCTTAGCACCTTCAGCTTTAACGTGTTGTATTTATGTGTTTTTATGTGTGTGGGTGTTTTCCCTGTGTGTGTGTACACAGCACGTGCATGTGCTGCCTGCAGAGGACAGAGTAAGACATCAGAGCTCCTAGATCTGGAGTTAGAAACAGTTTTAATCTGCTAATGTGGGTGCTGGGAATCAAACCTGGGTCCTCTGGAGGAGCAGCTTGTGTTCTTAACCACTGAGCCATCTCTCCACTCCCAGTAATTGCATTTTTAAAAATGAAGTATAAGGGGTTGGGATATAGCTCAGTGGTATAGCCCTTCCTTAGCATAGACAAGAAGTTTGATTCCCTGCATCATCATAAGTAACATAGATAAATTTAATTGCCTTAATGACTGCACTCCATGCTATCAGAATATCAAGGCACCAGGGAACTCCAGTTTGACCACCTTCTGATGACTGCTTCCTTTGTGCAGCCTTGTTAGAGCTTATTCGGAACATTAGTGTCTTACTAAGTATTTCAGAAGGATGGTGACTGCCCTGGGGTAGCACATGGCAGTTGCTCAGTCAGAGTTCTGCAGTCAGACCCTCATGTCCTGGCAGAACACTGGGCTGAGGCCTTGGAAGAGTCCTAAGTGTTTGGTGACCAGTCTTTCTGTCTCCCCAGGACAGGGATCTGAGCTTCATGCAGCAGGTGAGGGTAGGAGTAGAGGCGGGACTGTATGTGGTTAGCCTGGGCTGTGTGGTGGCTCTGCTGCTCTTGTGGCAGATCATTATGGGAAGAGATCTACTAATTTGCTTAGGGTCTGCATTAGTGGCTTTCCTTGTTGCTGTGGCAGAGTACTCAACAGAAGCAGCTGAAGGACGGAGGGGTTTGTTCTGCTTGTGCTTTTTAGGGCTCCAAGCAGAGAGAGATGAATGCTGCTACTCAGCTCACTTCCTCCTTTTTATTTAGTCAGGGAACCCATCCCATATTGTTGACAAACAGGGCGGCCTTCCCTCTTGAATTAAACTTCTGGAAGCGCCTTCCTAGATGTGCACAAGGTTTGTTTCTATGGCAGTTTGAAATCTAGTCAGGGTGACAGTGAGAATTGACCATTGTAGAGCCTCAGTTCCCCTGCTCTTTCCAGGAACTAGCTCAGGGTTAGGGTGCGGCTTTTAGGGCTCCCCTGTGGATCATCTCGTCCGCCTGGCCTCTCTCTAAAGGATGAGCAAGTGCCCATATACACTGCCAACAGACAGCTTATGCAGGGCAGTGGGCCTTGTGCATTGAGGCTTTAAAGATATTTGATGCAGCAATTCTGTGTTTAGTCAGTTGTCCAAGGAAATAATTAAGGATGTGAGTAGATGATTGGTTAGGGAAAGCCTTATAACTGGCTGACAGTTGGTCTCCTGACTGTCCATTAGCAAGGGAGGAGGTGAGCAAATTGAGTACTAGTTGCTAGGTAGAAAATACACACAGATGTCAGTGTTTGAGTGACAGGTGGCTGAGTGTAAAATAGCATTTCATGAACACTGGACAGAGACTATGGACCCAGCAGAAACCAACAGTCAACTCAAATATCACAGTGTTGAGGTTGAGTTAGAGGGTCATGGTTGACTTGAAACATTGGTTTGGCTTAAAAAAAAGAAAAAAACAAAACAAAAAGATGCGTTTTCTGTTGTAGAAATTGTGTGTTGTTTTAGGCGGGTGTGGATCAGGTGAAACTGTGATTGCTTTGATACCCGTGTCACCTCTATGTTTCAGTGTGTTCTTGGTAGAGGGCTCGTCAAAGTGAAAGGCAAACAAACTACTTCCCACCCCAGCAGCCTCAAAAATGATGGCCGTCTTAAGCATCCCTGAGCTTGCTTAAGTGGGAGAGGGGTTCTCAAGGACTGTGTCACGGGATCCTCTCCCAGATAGGACCTAGTTGCTTTTGCTTCATGTAAGAAAGCATTAAACGTGGCTGGGCCAGTACCAAGCATCCTGCAAGTCCTGTGGTCATTTTACCCTGGGCCATGGAGCAGGTTTGCTCTTGAAAACTTGTGTAATTAGTACAGAACTGGAACCAGGTGTGTTGTTGTTTGCTCCTCGTTTCAAAGCACTCCGGTGTTTAATTCTTTGCAACTTTTATTTTCAGAATTTATCCCCTGTATTTTTAGCTCAGGCATAAAGGAGGATAAGATTTCTACCATCAACATTTTGTTGTCTACACTGAAAACAAAGGTATGTGTCCGTCTTGGTTGTCTTTGAGAAGGCCTAGAGGCCTGCCCTGCCCCCGCCCCTCGTGTTTCAAAGTTGAGACAGCAGCTTATTAGGCTTTTAAACTTGGTCTTGATGAGGAGTTAGTCCTGGAGCCGCTGCCGGCCTGCAGTTCATGGCACCTCAGCCGCAGTGCTTTGACCTGTAACTGTAAGTGATGCTTTCTTTCCACACCTGCCCGCGCTCCCTGCAGTCGTGCTGCACATGCTGCCCTTTTCCGGTGTCTAAGAGACTTTTAAATGTGGGGAAAGGATCAGGACTTTCCTATAGAGAGGTTTTCAGGGATCAGTGAAAAAACTGGCCCTCCAAAATGAAAAGTCAGAAGCCAAGGCTACTAAGCACAGACAATACATTAGGTGGTATTTGCCATAGTGATTCTCAGCTAAGGGTGGTTGACTCCTTCTCCGCCAAGGGGAGACCATTTGGAGATGTCTGGAGGTAGTTGTGATTGTCACTATGGGACATCCTACAGTACATCTCCCAGAGTGGGGCTTGAGAAACCTGCTTGCACCTGAACCTACAGTTGGTTTTTGCATTAGTACCACCCAAGGATACATTTGGAACCCTTGTTCCTGGACCACAGTGACAGGGATTTGGGGTAACTCTGGGTGGGGCAGAGGTCCTGAACTAGGTCCTCTTTGTAAGAAGCAGTGCCTAGCAGTCCCTAGACAGAGATGTGGTGAAAACTGTTTAGCAGGATGCTGGTCATGGCTTTGTGGGGATAACCTAGTGTGGGACCCTGATACAAACACCACAGGAAGCCGTGGTAAACCCTCCAAAATGATGCTCTGATGCAATTTTGAATGATGTGAGAAAAGATAAACCATGTAAATAAAGGAAACACACAAACTGTAAATAAACATAACCTCAGGCAAAAAAAGATAACCGGTTAATACACATATGCATTGGGGGTGTAGGTGGGCAGGAATAAAAGGAAACGCCAAAATGGTAAGTGGTAGTCTAAGATATTTGGGGATGTTGGCAAATTCTCTTCTCTTTCTGTTTCTTTCTTTCTTTCTTTTTTTGGTAATATTCATCTCCCCTTGATATGCATACTTTTATAATAATAGAAAACAGTGAACAGTATTATAAAAGTTATTGACTTTCTTTTTCTTTCTCTTCGTACTGCTTCCAGGTAATTCACAATAAAAACATCACAAAAACCCAGAAGGTGCGCTTCTTTACTGGGCAGCTTCTGAACCACATAGCTGCTCTCTACAACTGGAATGGGATCACAGATGTCTTCCCAGAAAACCCAGAAAGCATTGAGGTAATCTGGGTTTGCTTATCTTTGTCTTTGTGTGATCCTCACAATCAGGAGGAGGAAGCATCCCAACTACTGCAGGCCTTTGAAGAACTCCCATATGATCTGTACCCTGTGACTTATGGCTAGATAGGTAAATCAGTGTTAATTCTTCGCATGATGTGACACAATTTATGAGGTTTTTATTCTAGTCTTAGACAATGAGCATAAACCTCCTTTTGTATTTAATGAGAAAATAGTCATCTCCTGCTGCGTGACATCCTGGGTGGCCCTGTGGTGCCTGCCTAGTAGGCTTAGAGGACTTCATTTTTAACTTTAAGAATACAAGTGTAAGCTCAGCCCTCTTAAGAGTATTGTTTCATGGTGATCAGTGCATCCTTGGTTACTTGTTTGCATTTTAAACTGACCTCATTTGTTTTAAAATAGTTCCTTAGTTGTCATCTGGTGACACTGCCCTGTTTTTATTCTGTAGCTAGGACTTTGGAATTGATAGTTTGTTAAACCTTCTAGGTGTCTGCTGAAGAGGCGGGGAAAGCCATGGTGAGGGACCTCGTTCATAACTTCCTGATAGATCTCTGTTGTTCTCGAAAGCATGGGATTAGTTTTTATGACGCCTCGTTGGGAACTTCTGGCAGGTAAAATACGTTGCCATGTGAACCTCTGTGTGTGTTCCTTAAAGAGTGGCACATCCTGACTGTCTATTGGAAACCAGCTAAGAGAAGGCACTGATGCTTAGAGTCAGAATCATGAGCATGATTAAATTTATTTTAGGGGTGGCTGTGGGAGACCTAGAGAGAGTCTCTCCATCAGTGCCCTGGGGACAGAGTGCTCACAATAGCAATTTAGGCACACAGAAAAAGGAGTGTTGACAGGGGAAGGTAGTGCATATGCATGCATGTGTGTGCTTAAAGACAATGGTGTCTTCTGGATCTGAGAAAGAGTCCCCAGAGTGGGCCTTCCTAGGCAAGGGAAGCCTGCTGGCAGAGTAGCCCTGAGCTTTACCTCACCTTTGCAGAAGAGGAAGGAGGCCACATAGAGGGCAGGGCACTTGTCCTGTGAGCAGCAGAACTTGCACTGGGTGCAGGAAATCTGATTCCAAAGCTGATCCATGTAATAGCTGAACAGCCCCTGTTCCTCCAACATGCTGCCAGTGGGTAGGACATCAGAGTGGCATTTTAATTCACAGTTATGAGATTTTATCAGCAAGGAAATGAGGTCCAAATCTAATGGTATTAATTCTTTTGAATGTGTTTTTGTAGGCAGATAGCTGTATGTCTTTGTTTTCTTGGGTTTTTTTGTTTTTTTTTTACTTTAACAAGGCAAACAATCAATCTGCCCCATCTTCATTTCATTCTCTGGTAAAAGGTTGAGTGTGTTTTCTTTTTTGTTTGTTTGTTTTTGTTTTTGTTTTTCTAGACAGGGTTTTTCAGTATAGCTTTGGAGCCTGTCCTGGAACTCGCTCTTGTAGACCAGGCTGGCCTCGAACTCACAGAGATCCGCCATTCTCTGCCTCCCAAGTGCTTGGATTAAAGGTGTGCACCACCACCACCACAACCCAGCTTCCTTAGTGATTTCTTTTCCTCTTCTTGACTGCGTAGCATTTCTTTATGAATTCAGGCTGGGTGTGGTGTCATACCCCTTTAATCCCAGCCTTTGGAAGGTAGAGGCAGTTGGAGCTCTGTGAGTTCAGTGCCAGCCTGGTCTCCATAGTGAGTTCCAGGACAGGCAGAGCTATATAATAGAGAGACTTTGTCTCAAAAAACAAACACATACAGGCTGGAGAGATGGCTCAGTGATTAAGAACACTGGCTGCTCCTCCAGAGGGCCTGAGTACAGTTCCCAGCAACCACATGGTGGCTCACAACCATCTGTAATGAGATATGGTGCCTTCTCCTGGCCTGCAGCATACATGCAGAATACTCATGCATAAAATTAAATAAATAAAAATCAAAACACACACACAAAAGAATTCAGTCACTTATAACTTGGAACGACTGAAGGGACATAATTGATTCCTTCAGCGTGGTAGCATGGTGAGAAAGTCTTCTGCCTGTGACTATGGATCTGTTTAGAGATTATTTTGATTTAATTTATTACATTTCTTTTACTTTTTAATATTTTTTCTGTGTGCTGAGACTCAAGATAGGGCTTTGAGCATTCTGGGAAAGTGCTCTACCTCTGAGCTGTATCTCTAGCCCTAACTTTAGAAAAACTTAATAGTAGCTTTTTTCTCATCAGAATGAACTCATTTTCCTGTTAAAATGCAGCTTAAAGAGATTAGAATCCAACACAATGTTACAACTGTTAGAAACTGTTACACCCCCCCAAGCATTTCCCCTCTCTTAACTGTGCCTCTGCAAAAAGCTGCAGTTAATGTGGGATTTTTGAAAATATTGGCAAACAGTAAGTGTTTTTCTTTAAGGGTTGGGAGGGAGCACTGTGCTGGTTGGAAATGGGGAGAATTGGGGAGTTAAAGGCCCAGCAGTCACGGGGTTCATTCCTCATTGCTTCTGGTAACCCTTGCTCACATAGCGCCTCCGTTGTCACTGTCCTCATGCCTGGCCGAGGCTTCTGTGACTTCTCACAACCATGTATAGTTATTTCTCTGGTCCTAGTCTGATTGGTGAGAAGTGGTCAGAGCAGAGGCTGTCATTGCCTAGGATGGTGGTGCCGTACACTCAGTGGTCAGCAGACAAGGCTCGAGCATAGAGTAAGGGTGCAGCCTTCCTCTGTAAGGGTCGGAAAGCTGACTACCCCTCACTGCCACTGCGGACTGAAGTGCCCACAGATGAAAAGAAATGCTGTCACTATCGAATAAGACTTTAAAGGCAGGTGGTAGGCCATAGGATGGCAACCCTGGTGAGCCGCTTAATCAGTGAGCAGGTGACAAAGCCTGGAACATCTGGATGCTCTGAAGTAGTATCTCTAAAGCTTCAGCCTTAGAGATCCTGGGCCTGGTGCTTCCCTACTGAGGTTTACTCTCAGAGGGCTTTGTTCTGCTGGCTTTTGTTTGTTGGCCAGGCTGGTGCAGAGCGTGCCTACTTACAGTGATCTCCCCACTTGAGCCTCTTGAGCAGTATTTCAGCAGCATGTTGTCAGGCCCGGCTTCACTCTCATCTTCATCTTATGCTTGAAGATGCCTTTGCCTGTTTGGGGACACCATGGCTCTTTCCCCATGGGATTCCTTCCCTAGGGCTCCCCTGTAGGCCATGTCATACCCCATCAAGTACTGTCTCTTATGTGACTGCTGTGTCCCTGAGAGCGACTTCTCTTGCTGACCCTCTGGCCTTGTCCCTGTTTTTAACAGAGGAGGCAACTTGACACTCTTGCACTTCTTGTTGAGTTTGAAAACTGCAGCTGGGGATGAGCTGGTGGCCAGTCTGGTGGTGAATATTCTGAAGGTGTGCCCGGACCTGCTGACTAAATACTTCAAGGAAGTCACCTTTTCCTTTCTCCCAAGAGTGCAGTCCACTTGGCTAAACAACGTGAAGCTGCTGAACAAGGTACAGAGCACAGCACATCTGTTACCTGCGCAGGGCGGTGTCTAAGGAGTCGGGGCCGGTGTGCATGCCGGTCTGTTGGGATGTGCAGTGAAGCCCTGTCTCGGGGACAAGGGGCTCTTTAGACATGGAATTTGGTGGCCTTGTCCTCTGGTAGCATCGGCTTCTCACTGAGCTGTATTTGGGATTCTCCTTTTGACGCGGTTGAGCTCCTTTCTGACCCTTGGGAGTTGGGCTGTGTTGGTGGAGTCCGAAGAGGGCTGACTGTAGGACTCACAGGGAGTGAAGTGTTAGAGTGGTGTGTACTAATCCCTTCCCAGCCCCACTCCTCTGCCAGCACAGCTCTAGATCACATATGCCATTCTTGAATGCTTGGTGCGGGTGGGGTAGATTTTGTAATCTTTGTGTCACCTCTGCAAGGTCTTCGCAGGCCCAGGGACCCTCCTGTGTCTTCCCACACACAGCACTGGGGTTGCAGGTACCTACGCAGTCATGCCTGGTGTTCTGTGTGGGTTCTGGGGCATTGAACTACGGGTCCATGTATTTGTGTACCAAGTACTCTTATTCACTGAGGCATCTCTAGAAATCTGAAGGTTGAAATGCTGTAAGATATGACACATCAGCACTAATGTTGATGTTCAAAGACTTGTGGATTTTAAATTTTCAGGTCAATCAAAACAATAAATAGAACCATAGTAGTGACACCTGGTGTGGCTAAATAAACTCTCTCTGATTTATGGTCTTCCTGTCGGGGAAAGTCCCATGATTGTTTGCTTGTATCTCCATTTGGTCCTGGCATTATCTGTAAAACCAGCTGTTTTACTCATTTATTCTCTGGTTTTCTTAGAACACCTATGTGTGCAGGCCTCTGCAGAATCCCATGAGAAGCACTCACCTTGGGGAAGCTGCCCTGTGGCCAGCATCTGTCCTAAGAGCTACTTCTGACACTGTCTAGCCTCATGCTGCTGAAGGGGCACTTGTGTGGTTTTATAGCCCGGCTTGAGTCCTTATGATGTGGCTTGCTTACTGTATGGCTGGTAATCCCACTGGGGTCCAGCTTTGATACCATGAATACATTTGTATGTTAAATCTCTCTCTCTCTGAAGGATTTTTGTGGAGCTTTAAATGGACAGTGTGATTAACAGGGCAATGTTGGCTCACACCTTTAATCCTAGCACTCAGGAGCCAGAAACAGTTGGATCTCTGTGAGTTCAAAGCCAGCCTGGTTTACAGAGCCAGTTCCAGGACAGCCAGGAATACTCACGGAGAAACCCTGTCTTGAAAAGGGGGAAAAAAGATGGTGTGGTTCGTCAGGCTGACATTGGAAGCCCTTGTTCTGGTAGCTTGTGTGACAGTGTGTGAGTGGACCTGGGGTTCTTACTGTCAGTACTTTCTTCCATCCATAACCCACTCTCTTTCTTCCCCTTTTCAGATCTATGAGGCCCAGCCAGAGATTTCCCAGGCCTTTTGGACCAGAGAGTTTATCCCCTTACCAAGACTCCTTGCAATGGTGATGGTGACCACAGTGCCTCTGGTGTGCAATAAGGTCATGTTCACTCAGGCATTAAATGTAAGTCCCAGGGGAGATGGGCTGCTCCTCCAGAGGACCCACGTCTGCTCTTTGCACATGGTGGCTCACAACTATCTGTGACTCCAGTTTCAGGGGATCTGACACCTTCTGGCCTCTGCTAGCATTGCACACACGTGGTGCAGACAAATATACGTACAGGCAAAACATTCACACACATAAAAACAAAGGTAAGTCACACACAGACACAAACACACCAGCTTTCTCTTGCGGAGCTCTCTGCTGACCGCATTTGACTGTTTTGTCAGGCAGGGTTTTAGTTTGAAGTCACCTGTGAGGGGCAGATGTATTCACTTGTGGTTAGCATTCCTTCCAGAGGTGACTAGCATGGTGTCCTCATCCTGCTCCAGTGTGCTGTGAGGACCCCAGTCCTCCACACACGTCTGCAGTCCCGTGGGTGTGGGAAGTTTTCTGCAGTAGAACTTCACTATTTCAGGCTCTCTGGAGACAGCGGGACCAAACTCTCTTCTTTCTTTTTTTGTTTTTTGTTTTTTCAAG
>LOJH01037948.1:0-15160 GCA_001685095.1 Ellobius talpinus | reverse complement strand
ATAGATAGATAGATAGATAGATAGATGATAGATAGATAGATAGATAGATAAAAAGACCTACATGTCTCAGCAGCCCCAGTCTTCTGTTGAAGGCCTAGAAGATTCCAAGAGAGTCACTGGCCTCCAGTTCATGTTAGAAGTCTGAAGAATTTGGGTCCTGATATCAGCAAAAGATTGCACCAGCAACAGCTGAGCAGGAAGAGCCATGGTAGCCAGGCAAGAGCACAGTCTTCCCCTAGACTCTCCTTCTGTCTGAAGAGCCAGAAGGTACCACGCATTGTGAGAGGCCATTTCCCATCAGTTAATCCTTCCTGAAAATGTCCTCATAGACCAAGCAAATGGCTTAGTTGACTACAGAGGCAACCAAGGCTATAGTCATCACACTATGTCTCCCTTTGTCCCTAGGTTCACCTTGAACCAACAGTCTGCTCCAGTCTCCTGAACATCTTGGACTATAGGAAGACACCACTCAAATGGATTTAATTTACATTTTCTTGTCTAGTGAGAATCTTTCCATATAAATATTGGCCATCTGTATGTTTTTCTTGGTCAATTTATTCAAGTAATTTGCCCATTTTTGAGTTGGACAATTTTGTGAGTTGCAGGTTTTCTTTGCATATTAATTTTAGATATTAATCTCTCTTATCACTTCTGTGCTTTGCATGCATTCTCTTCCATTCTGCAGGCTGTCTTCATATTCTCTGGATAGTGTCCCTTGACAGTCTTAGACTTTTGTTTGGTTCTAGAGTTTAGTATTGCCACAGTCTATTCACTGCAGCCCTCCACTCCAGGTTTTGGATTTAAAATGAAATGATTTTGACCAGGTCTTTTTTTCATTTTTCAATTCAAAATTAATCAAGAGTTTATAAAACACATTAGATATTTGTTACTTTATGTTTTAAAAGCTTTAAAATTTCAAATCCTAATAGTAAATTTCATTTTAATACATGTGACCATTTACTCTGAATCTACAATTCCTACAGTTCATTCACCATTTACTCTGAATCTACAGTTACTACAGTTCATTCACCATTTACTCTGAATCTACAGTTACTACAGTTCATTCACCATTTACTCTGAATCTACAATTCCTACAGTTCATTCACCATTTACTGTGAATCTACAATTCCTACAGTTCATTCACGTCTTAAGAAAGTGATGCTTGCATGCAACCAGACAACAATTACAAGGCAAAGGATCCACTTTTGACTGCGGGATTGCCATCTGACTCAGACTCTGTTTAGGGCCCAATAAAGATAAGATAGAAATGTCATGCTTTAAAATCAGGGTCTCTGGTCCTGCCTGCTACATGATCATTTATGTTGAGAAACAGCAGAGTAATGAGGTTTAAAGAATAAATCCAAAGAAAGATGAACTGTTTAAATCTGGCCTCTGCCACTTCCTAGTTATGGAGCCCAGACAAGCTTGCCTAAAATCTGTGTGCTTTGGTCTCCTCATATGTAAAATGGTAATGAACACTAAAATTTTGCATAAAGTTATAGGAATAGGTAAAATATCTAAAGTGCTAGGAACATTAGTTGAAACAAAATAGAAACTATCAAATTCTAGGTAAATACCATCAAATAAGTGTGAAAAGAATCAGTTTGCTAAGTTTTTATCAATATATTTATTATTAATGAAGAATTGCTAATATATTCCACCATAATAAATATTTATGATCTGACCACCATTTTACCATATATTTTAGAATTGCCATAGAATGATTTCTTTTTATTTACTTTTGTTTGGGTTTTTAAATGTTGCTGTGTATTTTAATTTTTGTTTGAAACAAAATTAAGCTATGTATGTCACTGAGGATAGCCTCACAATGGTGAATCTCCTGTCCCTGCCTCCTAAACACTGGGATTACAGGTACAACACCACACAAAGCTTGAATTTTCTCAAAAAAAATATAAAACATAAATCTGCAAGGTGCTGGAAACACCTTGTCCTCAAAGAACTTCAGAGAAATTGTGAACGAGGACCTTCCAATCCCTAAGGAGGGATTCCTTGCTCAGCCTAGGTACAGGAGAGAGGGCCTTGGTCCTGCCTCAATGGGATGTGACAGACTTTGTTGACTCCCCATAGGAGACCTAACCCTCTCTGAGCAGTCGATGTATGGGGGAGAAGATGGGGACAGTGGGAGGAGGGGACAGAGGGGGAACTGAGATTGGTATATAAAATAAAAATCATTTTATTGAGATTATTTTAAAAATAGGAAAAAAGAAGATGATCTCAATACATTGTAATGTATGCATCTAGAGAAGGACTGTTCTCTGCTTTCCTACAGCAAAGCAGGCTCTGGGGGACACCAGAAGTACACAAAGTGACATCGAAGCTGAAATCTATGGCACTTAAGCAGATGCCCCTGGGGGGAAATGGATGACATGAAAAGGGAAAGGACAGGAGAGTGTTCGGCTGGAAGGGACTGTATTGTCAAAGCTCAGAAGTAAACATTTGGTATAACACATCTACTTGCCTTATATCCCATGAAGCAATTTTTACTGTCATAATTATGAAGTCAATTATGGTCTAAGACATTGTTTCCCTTATAACACAGTGCTGTGCTTTACTGTGATCTAAGACATTGTGTCCCTTATAACACAGTGCTGTGCTTTACTGTGATCTAAGACATTGTGTCCCTTATAACACAATGCTGTGCTTTACTGTGATCTAAGACATTGTGTCCCTTATAACACAATGCTGTGCTTTACTGTGATCACAAGACATTGTGTCCCTTATAACACAGCACTGTGATTTACTGTGATCTAAGACATTGTGTCCCTTATAACAGTGCTGTGCTTTACTGTGATCTAAGACATTGTGTCCCTTATAACACAATGCTGTGCTTTACTGTGATCACAAGACATTGTGTCCCTTATAACACAGCACTGTGATTTACTGTGATCTAAGACATTGTGTCCCTTATAACAGTGCTGTGCTTTACTGTGATCTAAGACATTGTGTCCCTTATAACACAGTGCTGTGCTTTACTGTGATCTAAGACATTGTGTCCCTTATAACACAGTGCTGTGCTTTACTGTGATCTAAGACGTTGTGTCCCTTATAACACAGAGTGCTGTGCTTTACTCAGTCCTAAAGAAACACACAAAGAATCCGCTGTCAGAGAATTCAACAGCAGCACTACCTCTATCAAGATACTGTTATGAACAAGAATTATCTAGCTTCGGCTTTTAAATGTATTCTCATGCAGTCTCATACCCTCCGAGTTCTGACTAGTACTTCAGTAGTAATTTGGGTATGAGTGGATTCCTGTGACGTTTAAGTTCCAGTGCCAGGAAAGAAGAAGGGTCCTGGGAGGCTGGAAGGTTGAAGAGATTGCAAGGATCCGTAGCCAGCTAAGTCATACTTTATTTACTGGCACACAGACCACTAGGCAGGCAGATGGCAGCAGGTACACAGACACATGCCAACACACACGGTCTTCACAAAGATGGCCAGAAACATATGCATACCAGCATATGGCCACAGTGGAGATAGGCACACACGGGACTACAGAGAGACAGGCTGGTGAAGGTGACCACAAGGCCATATTTATATTACAAGAGTGGTATTTTGCAAGTAATAATTATACAAAATTACACCACTGCTTACTTTTGGGTTCCCCAGGCATCCAACATCAGCCATTTGGCTCTAACTCACAGTCTCCTGGATAGCCAGTGTTAGCCATCTTGGCCCACGCCTGATATCCATATCGGCACTGTGTTGTCCAAATATAAACTAACCTATTTGGCCTTTCTTTCCCTTCAAGGACTGCCATGTCTAGTGTGTGACTTCTGAGGGTGGAGGGGTGATAGATGGGACACAGACCAGTGGCTCTCCCTGGCTATCTAGCAACTATTCTAGGATGGCAAAGATGCATGTTCTCAATCTGTTTACTAATTCAGCAAACACTTGTATAGTCTTCCGATCTGTTAGGAGCTTCCCTAAGAAACTAACAAACATCAACACTCTTAATCCTCACTTCAATTCTGTGAGGTAAATACTACTATTGGCAGCATCAGTCGCTAGGGTGTGTTTCTCCCATTGTCTATCACAGCTGACAAATTTAGACTATACACTCAAAGGTTCAGCCTGTGGGATTCATTTTCCTGCCATTAGTATTTCCGGAGCTATGCTCCACGATCACTCCATCAACTCAAAGCTCCACTCATTTTGCTGACAGAACTACCCTGCTCTTCACTCCATCAACACTGTTACCATTTCCCTGTGAGATTTAAACTAAAAGAGTATGTCAATAACATAAAAGTTATCTCAAAGCTATAGATACAACCGTAGCTTTGTTATACAATGCTTGCCTACCCTGTACAGGGCCTTAGGGTCAATCCCCAGAAGTACATTTTTAAAGTTACTTCAAATTAAGTTTGCATTATACTAGAAACAAAACGATTGGAATATGACAACTGCATAAGGAAATAGTAAATGGACTTTTATATTGTTATCAAATGAGCATTTAAGTTTCGTGTGTCTAATTGTTTCTTTCCAGCTAAGATCTCTTTCCCAAACTTCAGTCCTTGTCTCCATGCTGCTTACCACAGTTAATATTACCCCAAGTGGCACATGTCCCTGACATACTTCAGCCTCCAGAAGGAATCACAATGCCCTCTGTGTTGTGCGTCCAAGCAACTGGAAAAGCCTGGCAGTAAACTCTCTAATGCACAAAGTGAGCCCAACAATTCCTCTAACTACAAGCCTGAGTGGCTGTGTATTTACTCGAGAGTAACACAAACATCAGGAGTAGTCCTGCTTTCCTCTCCAGCCTCTCCCTCACCCACGAGTGATACCTAAACATCGACCATTTCTATTCAGTATCAGCTTTGCATTTGTATTTATGCCTAAACACGGTTGCATGTGGCTAATTTCTAGCAAATGCAGGAGAGCTAACACTTATACTTAGATGTGTCTTTTAAACAGTACCTCTCATTCCCAAATTTGGCTTAAGTTCCCTTCAGATACACAGCAACTTTAAACACACAGCAATGCATAACAGCAGTATACACAGAATGCCATTATGAAACAAGCCCCTATGGACAAAGGCATTCCTTTTAGCGTCATGCAAGTGTCATGAGGGCTCAGTACCCATCGATCTTGTGGATGTAATAAATCTTCATTGAATGACAAATGAAGAGACTTGTGAAACTCAGTGTACGATTTTCTCTCCTTACAGTTAAATTGTGGTTCCAAAGAAAATACATAACACCGCATTCATAAATAAATTTTAATTGCAAGATGCCAGGTATCAGAAACTACTATTATCATAGCTTTAGGAAATTCATATTGGTCATTCAAACTGTTCCTTCTTAGGTTGGAGTGATGGCTCAGTGATCAAGAGCACCGGCTGTTCTTCCAAAGGACGTGGGTTCAATTCCCAGCACCTACACGGCAGCCCACAAGTGTCTATAACTCCAGTTGTAGGTGACCCAATTCCCTCTTCTGGCCTCTGTGGGCACCAGGCATGAACATGGTGCACAGAAAAACACACAAGCAAAACACCCATTAAAATAAAATAAAGTGTTTCCTCACCTAAAATCACCCCACAAAGACAATACTGTTTTAATTTGAAGATCTTCTAGGGAGGCCAAAACTCTGGGCATGTGTTGCCTATTTTTACTAATGTGTTTTCCCTTCTGTAATACATACCAACTACATTCATCTGTCAGCAGAAGATAGAATATCTAGGAAGGAGACCACCAGTGAATAAGAGGGACAGACTGAAAGCAAGAGGCTTCGTGTGAAGTATTTACAAAGGAAATATTTGTAAGATGGTTAATTAAAACTCTGTCTGAGGTTTCAGATGCAGCTCAATGTTAGCATAGCCAAGGCTTAAATTCAATATCCAGTATCACGAACACAAAAATCCACCTCCAGATAGGATCAATCCATTATTTTGTAGATATTTCACCTACTCTAAAAGATTTGAGACAGTTTATATGTACACATCAGAGAAAGCTCAGGTTTAAAGACAAGTATATATGGTATAAGACATCCTTAACATAACAGAGGCCTCAGGTTCAGTTCTCAGCACACATAAAAAAACATGGAAATAGATAACAACAAATACTCATGTGGTGAAGATGGGCACTGATAACTATATCAGAAATACAGGTGGGATTCCACAGATATTAAGTTCTGCACATGAGTTTCCTGGGAGCAAAAAAAAGGTGAACATAGATGTTATGAAATAAAAGAAAGAATAAATTTTTGACTAAAATTTTATGCCCAGCTACAAGCATTAAACAAAACATTTAAAGCTTACAGAATAAATAAGCATGTCTTCCTATTAAATATTTGTGACATGATATCCGATGCCTTCACTGATCGATTTAAAGAAGTTATGGAAAAAGCCAGTTTTTAAAAAATTATTTCAGCTTTTAAAAAATGTATGTTGAAAGTCAGGTGTGGTGACACACACGCATCATCAGACGCTGAGAGTGTGACCTCGACTGCACAGTGAGTCAGTACAGCAGAGGGAGCAGAAGGATAAATAACAGGGGATGCTTGAAAGATGTGGGGAATCACTGTTTTATATTTATCTAAATTTATATACAATACATATGACTGTGTATAGCGTAAGGAAGTTATACTCCCACCCCAGGAGCTATAGACTAATTAATAAATTAGGGTACAGGTATGAGAAACTTCCTTTTGATTTGTGGTTTAGGCTAAATCCTCAGCACACAGAAACAATATAGGTCATTGTTATTACCCTTGGTTGCTCCCAGAAGTTGAAGGTAAATAAATACCCATCGCCAAGGACAGCATGCACTTTTGACTTAGAACTCAAAAGATTTGAACTGGAACTGACCTAAAAGCCTCCTCCCTGGGCAATACTTGAAGGTACTATACAAACTGCTGATGAAGGAAAACATTCGATGGTTGTCATGACTCAGCTGTGACACCTATGACCACAACAATGACCAGCACAGCAAGATACTTCTGAAAGTTCAAGGGCAACATCCATATCTTGGCAGCAACCAACAGGTATCTAATTGAACTCAAAACCCACTTAACAGAGGGAAAATTGTGCCTGGTACTGTAAACACTGACAACTACCTGGGGCTAGTGAGGTCATGGATCTTAGACTTCCCTCCATCAGTATAAGCCCTAAGGACATTCTAAATTCTTATCCTTAGGACTACAGATGAGTGTAAAACACAGCCCTCATCAAAGGAGTTTTCTTTTTGTAGTTACATTACAGCCACGAGTGCCAGAAGGCAGAGAACAACTGACCATGGGGTGCCCAGCCCCAATCGATGCATCTACCACACACTCCTACACCTACAGCTCAGGAAACATTTGGAAGAAGTGGTGGGGAGACTGCAAGAGCCAGAGGCTGAGGAGGTCTGCTGTGAGACTGTGCCTTCTAGCTACAACAGACAAGCTATAGCCCTGAAAGCTCAACATGACTGCCTAAACAAGACAATTCCAACAATGGCTGACATCCCAACATAAGTTGGGAAAAATATGCTAGGGTTCCTCCCATCCTAGATGAAAAGCTACAATCCATTAGCATCTGCTGAGAGAGGAAGACTTGGTCTTCCCCAGGGATGAGAGTCCTGATGAGTCACCCAATACCAAGCCATCAGCCCTAGAAACATACACGTGCAGCCAACCCTGAAGCAACCCAACAGGTTGTATGTATACATTTATTTCATTTGCATGTACATGTAACAATGATGGTTAAAGAAGAGGAGGCCATGAATTTAGGAGGCAGAGGAGACAGAAATGGGAGGAGATGATGTAATTAGAATGTAAAGTTCACTATTACATTGGACAGTTCTACTATGGACACTCTGAGGATTGTGAATACATCTGCACAAACAGGGAATAAAAAAATTCACCTACATAAAACATCTGCAAAACAAAATAACAGATTTTTTAAGTTTATTTTCTAACCAGTTACTGTTATGGGATTACCAAGCCCTAGCTACAGAGTCAGAGACCTGCAGCATTCAGTTACATCCTGCGGATGAAGATCAAGATTGCCCCAAGAACCTCGAAGCCCCAATTCAGTAGGAAGTAGTCTAATGAAAACGTCTCCCCCCTTTCTAGCCCCCCCAGTTGTTTATTACCAAACAAAAAAAGGAGGGAATGTAGGGTAAAAGGGCCAAATGCAGCAGGAAACCAACCAATCACTGAGCACCCTGACTCTGAGCCCAAAGTCAGTGAAAGAAACACACCCTGGATCTGAGACTTGAGCCAGGGAAAGAAACATCTTTATCCCTGAACCCAGGACCCAAAGAAACATGCCCTGACTCTGAAACCAGTGTCCCTAGAATTTGAGCCAGTGAAAGAAATATGCTCTGGTCCTAAGATTAGAGCCAAAAGGCTAAAAAGGACCAGTGAAAGAAACAGTCTGGCCATGAAATCAGAGCCATCTCTGCCTCTACCAGTTAAACTAACTAATCCCTGAGCAGGGAAAACTAACCAATCCCTCTTCTCCCTGGGAAAATTTCACCCCTAAGAAGCCCTATATAAGCTTCTCTGCCCGTTCAGTTAAAAGTTCCCTTTTACCCCCTCCCTGGCAGAGGCAGCCATTCTCCTGAACTCCTCCTTCCTAAATAAATCTCTTTCTTGGGTGATGGTCTTCATTTGCCAGCACAGAACAGAAGAACCTGGCTGGGGCGTCCCTTAGGGGACTGAACCGAAAAACCTTGCTGAGATGCTTTCTTATGGGGGCTGAGCAAGGCTGAGCACAACAGAACAGAAGAACCTTGCTGGAACACAACCTAAAGGATGGGGGTGGGGGCTGAGCAAGTCTGAGCAGAAAAGGTAACAAGTTTTCTCTAGAGTCTAAATAGATTGCTACATTTCTGCAAGGGGCTTCCCATTTAACAGAGTGTTAGCAAAAGAAGTAACATCTTGGGCAGAAGCAGATAGCTCTGCTAGGACATTCTCTTAAGAGAACAGAGCAGAGCTCAGCTGTAAGGGCCCTCCAGAAGAAGAACCGGATTGCTCTATCCTGTGGGGAGACCATCCCCCACCACACCTCAGCTCTAGGTTGCCTGGCTTCCTTATAAATAAATCAGAGCACCTTTCCTCCAGAGCTGAGCTGTCCTGTTGCAGCTCTATCCTACAGAGCTGTCCTATTCCGGCTCTAAGTATAGCCTGGGTTCCTGGTAAGTCAGGTTATCTTTGTAGCTCCACAGCTGTAATGCATTCCCCTACAATCCTCAGGAAGAACAGCACAAGCTCTTAATGGCTGACCCATCTCTCAAGACCCAAAATGATGTTTTTAATGACAACCTCTCATGACTTAGTACTAATTTAGTGGTTGGGGACAGAAGGAGGTGGATGTACTTCTGAAAGGACAGTGCAAGAGTCCCGCACACTGACCTAATGTAAAGGACAACAAAGAGTCCCGCATACTGACCTAATGTAAAGAATAATGCAAGAGTCCTGCATACTGACCAAATGTAAAGAATAACGCGAGTCCTGCATACTGACCTAATATAAAGGACAATGAAGAGTCCCGCATACTGACCTAATGTAAAGAACAATGAAGAGTCCCGCACACTGACCTAATGTAAAGGACAATGAAGAGTCCCGCATACTGACCTAATGCAATGTACCTTGAGAATAATGATGGTGAGTACATGAGATAAAAATACGTAGAATGAAGAACACGAAGATAATGTGACTGGGGAAATGTGGACTAAATTAATGAATTTCTGTCAATTTCAGCATCAAAATTGAAATAATAAAATGTTCACATACGTCACTAGTGGAAGTTAAATAGAAGGTAATAATCCCAAATTTTTCAAAATTAAAGATCTAAATGTTTCCCTCACCACCTCTACCAGTGAAAATAGCCAAGAATAAACACCAAAATCCCAGGAACAACAGAAAGTACCAAAAAGGTACAGGGGTATGTACATTAGTTTTAAATACATCCTATAAGAAGGCTGGAGAGATGGCTCAGCGGTTAAGAGCACTGGCTGTTCTTCCAGAGGACCCGGGTTCAATTCCCAGCAACCACATTGCAGCTCACAACTCCAGTTCCAGGGGATCCAACATTCACATACAGACAGTCATGCAGATAAAACACCAATGCACATGAAATAAAAATAAATCATTGAAAAAAGATATCCTCATAAACAGAAGGTTTTTTTAAGATGAAATAGTGACAGCAATCTCAGGGCTCAGTTAGTGGCTCATGTTTGATCTGGGCAAGGGACACCCCTCCCTCCCTCCCCCCTTCTACCCCTACCTCTTCCTCTTTCACACCCTTTCGTCTCCACTCTCCACTCTCCAGTTCCCCCTCATCCTCTCTTTCTCTCTCCTTCCGTCTCCTTCCGTCTCCTCTTTCTTTCTCTCTCCCTCTACCCATCTCCCTCTTTTCCTACATCACTTTTCCCATTCTTTCTCAATCGAAGGAGCAGAACTAGAGCTTCATAAGTATTTTTACAAAACCATGTCTTTATCTACTTCCGATCTAGGAGCATAACTTTCCTTTTAGCCTAAACAAGACCAAAAGTACTAAGAAATCCATCTGGAATTTCTCTATTGCAAGGAAGTCTAAGATGATCAAAGGTGGCCGGAGGGGGTGAGGAGATGTCTTAGTAAAGCACTTGCTGAGCTATCTTACAGACCCTGCTAGGGATCCCCAGCACACACAAAAAGGCAGGGCGTGGTGGCAGGTGCCTGTGGTCCCCAAACTGTGAGGTTGCCAACAACCAGTATTGCAACCCTGTATGGCTGGGCCCAGATTCCTGTGTGAGGAAGACATCCCTATAACAACAATAGGAGTGCCTGACAGGAACCATAATACATACGTGCACAGGGCTCATGGGTAAAATGGGTCTGATTAGGGTAGATTAACATCTATGCAAAATGACTTTCAGAGAGTTCATACTGCTTTGAAATACCTGACACCCTGCCTGATTTCAGTGAAAATGAAAATAAAGATATCAAGTTGCCCTTTCACCCTCTTGGCTTCACCCACTAAGACCCCCTACTGGGACTGAAATTGTACAGGAGGAACTTGTAGATGTCTCCTCTGGTCCCCCACTCCCTAGCCTCACCCCGCGGGCCCACACCCACCCACACACACAAAGCTTACCAGGCAAGGGACCCGCAAGTTCAGCAGCTCAGG
Source organism: Ellobius talpinus (assembly GCA_001685095.1). Classification (NCBI taxonomy): domain Eukaryota; kingdom Metazoa; phylum Chordata; class Mammalia; order Rodentia; family Cricetidae; genus Ellobius; species Ellobius talpinus. The sequence continues at coordinate 4,044 of LOJH01037948.1, read as the reverse complement.
GTCAGAGGTACAACAGATAGCAGTCAGGGACTGAGAGGGCCGGGACCCAGGGGATAGAGATTAAGGACGAATTAGGAGTGAGGTGGCAGGTCGGCGGGCGTAGGAAATTAGAGACAGCGCAAGTTAGGCAAGCTCAAAGTGGCGGTAAGAGCCAAGCAGGGCATGGACTGAGGCAGGCTGGGGCAACGCATGAGATGCAGGCTCACCTGCATTCTGCAGCGTCTCGATGTTTTGGGGTCTGGTCGCCAGTTCCGCCACCATCTGCACGAATTGCGTCCGGGCTTTCTGGTACTGCTCGAACACTGAGGAGAGAGACCCGGTGGAGCCGTCCCGTGACCCGCGGCTCCAACGCTCCCGAGTGCCCGCCCGCCCTGGTCATACCTTGCAGCACCTGCCGCTGGCTCATGGTGAAGCTGGTCCTCCAGGCGCAGCAGGTCCGCAGGTAACAGGACCTCCGCCAACTCCAGTACTGCACCAGGATCCGTTCTTCTGTGTACCCGTCTCCAGGGCAACCGACCCAAACCGGATGCAACCGCCAGTCGAGGTCGTGACGTCACGGCCAGGGTGTCGGAGGCTGACACTTTTGAGTACTGCTTAGCACCCGTCTACGGGCGTGGATTTTTTCCAAGCTGGCGACTGTCAGGAGAACACGGTCCTTTTACACACTGACCCAGAGTAGCTGGTATCGCGCCTATAGGTGTGAGCGCTGGAGTGTCAGGAGAAAACTGTAACCGGACTGTCAAGAATAACCAAACACGTAAATCACGTATAATATGATCGATACCATATTGTCAAAGCATCCTTAACTCAGTGTTTTCTTTTTAGTGTATCCCTGGTACACATGACAGTTTTTATTTCCGGATCTCTGAAAGCTCAGATAGCAAGTAAGGAGTCGGTCCGAGAGATTCATTGGGGAAACCAGAAGAGCAAATAACGTAATTAGTGTCCAACGGTCCATGGTGGGAAAAATATATCTTGAGCTTAAAGAAACCCAGTTTCTTCTTCTTACTTATTAAAAAATTATTCTTTGAAAATTTTATATATGTGTAAATGTAATGATTTATAAGTCATATACAGTAGTGCCTCACACAATGTCTCAAACTGGCCCTGTACGAATGATTATATATTTGAAATATATATATGAAATATACGAATATATTTCAAGTTAAAGGTCCTTTTAAACAAAAGAGATGTTTGCATTCTCACACAGTAGAACAACTTTGTGGGTTTGCTTGCTTGCCTGCTTGCCTGCTTGCCTGCTTGCCTGCTTGCCTGCTTGCCTGCTTGCCTGCTTGCTTGCTTGCTTGCTGGTTTGAGACAGGGTCTCACTACATAGTCCTGGCTGTTCTGGTATTCACTGTATAGGCCAGGCTGGCCTTGAACTCCCAGAGATCTGCCTACCTCTGCCTCCCAAGTCCCACAACGTCCAGCTAAGCAGAACAACTCTTAACTGAGAAAGTCTCCAGTTTCTTTTGACAGAGTGTATGCACTACACTTAGTCTGCCTACTGCTGGTTTCTAGCTTCTCTTTGAAAACTGTGTACCAAATATTTCAGTAATGTGTCTAAATATCTCTCCATCTGAAACTCCAGCTTCACCAGATGTCAATGTGGGCAGATAGCAACAACCTGCACAATAGTGGCAAGACAGGAAACCCCCAGCCATCCTAATGTCTAATAGAGGAGCATATTTATCTGGTTCTCATCCTTGGAATCTTCTCCAATAATTTTCCAGATCTCACCCAATCTGAGCTTTCTTGATGAAGTGCTAGTATTTAATGCTGCTCCAAAAGTAGTTGGTAACTAGTGTAAACTCTGAAGAGCAAGGCTTTAGCAAAGGGAGTGTGATAGTGCTGAGGGGAAAGGCTTCTCCAATACAGCTGGGGGAGAGGAGGCTTCCCCGCTGCAAGTGTTACAGCTCTGAAGGGGAAAGGTATCCTAGCAGTTGGGAGCCAAGGAAAACCACAAAGTCACACAGCACAACAAATGTCACACAAGAAATTTATTGGGAGGGAAGACCCCAGGAGGGTGGCTGCCTCTGCTCAGGTGACAAACGGCAGAGAATGAGCAGAAGACAGGTTTATATAGCATTTCTTGGGGGGAGGAACGGAGCTTTCCAGGATAGGGACTGGTGAGATTTCAAGTCCTGTGCTTGGGGTAAACCCAGGGATTGGGATTTCCTCAGGGCTTGGTGGGTTTTCATGTCTTTTGGGGTGTAGCTGTTATAGTAGTTAGAGTGTTCTGTGGGTAGAGCCTGGCAGTTGGAGGTCCTCAGGGGAAGGGCCTGGCCACTTGTGAGCCTCAATGGGTTTACTTCACTCCTTTTTTGTTGGCTAATGATAAATAATATTGGACTTGTAAGGGGGTCAATGTTATCATTAGACTACTACCTGTTGAATGGTAGTGTTGAAGTCCTTGCAGGGAACTTGACTATCACCATCAGGATATAATCCAGCCTCTGGCTCCATAGCTGGGGACCAGTAATTCTGTAATGGCAACTGATTAAAAATCTGGTTAGAAATCTTTTGGATCTGTTGTTGAAGAAATCTAGACAAGGAATTTATAAGGCAGTGTAAGCATTGCAGTTTGGATGGAAAGGGATCCTGGCAGTTGAGAGTCAAGAAATACCACAAAGTCTCTGCAAGCAGAGCAGCTTACAGCCCTGCTCCAGGGAAAGGTTCTCCCAGCATAACAACTCTGCTCTTCTAGGGGAGGGTTTCCCCAGGGAAAGTGTTACAATTCTGCTCCACTCTCCTCTGCTCCTGCTCTGGCAAAAGTTGTTATAGCTGGGCTTTACTCCAGCAAAAATGTCATACTGGACAACAAACCTCACTCAAGAGATTTATTGGGAAAGAAGAATCCAGAAGAGTGACTGCCTTGGGTGAGTATCAGCAGCAAGCGGAACAGGGTAGAAGACCTTATAAAAGATTGGGGGAGCAGAGATTTCCAGGGTGGTGTCAGATCAGTGGATTTTGGTGGTCTGATTCTGGGACAAGCTCAAGGATTTGTAGCATTTTGAGCTCAGGAACCTCAGGAATTGGTGAGATTCTGTTCTCAGGAATTGGTGAGATTTTAATCCCTGTTCTCAAATCAAGGTCAGGGTGTTTTTCCTTGGCCCTACAGGCAGGGCATGATTAGTAGCATTAAGAGGAAGATGAGACGGTAGAGGAAAGGGGTGGCTAAAGAGGCAGACTCTGGAATTTAAAACCAAATAAGATAGGTGGCATGTTGACTGAGGTTTCCGTCCTGCCCGGTTTCCACAGTCGTTAAGTCCCAAAGAAATCACACAGAGATCTACATTAATTATAAACTGATAGGCCTATTAGCTCAGACTTCTTATTAACTCATCACTTATATTAGCCCATAATACTTGTCTGTGTTAGCCACGTGGCTTGGTACCTTTTTCAGCGAGGTAGTCACATTTTGCTTCCTCTGCAGCTGGGTCAGGACTGCAGACTGATTCTTTCCTGTTCCCAGGATTCTCCGATTCTCCTTGCCCCACCTCTACTTCCTGCCTGGCTACTGACCTATCAGCGTTTATTTAAAATACAAGTACCAGGATATAAGACCATTGTCCTGAACACTTCCAGAATAGTCTCAAGATTGCTGGCTGAGATGATCAAGCCTCAGAGAATATTCCAGTCACGAATTGACCATAATCCTCATTTTTTTAGGTTCCCATAAGATTATCAGTGCCCCCAATCAGCAGGAAGTAACCTGGAAAACTATGCCCACATTCCCAAAAATTAGATTATGGATGTTTGCCTTTGTTTAGAATGTTGGTTACACGTTATTATGGATAATGGTCAGTAGAAAAGATAAACAAAGGAGATTCGATTCAGAGTTCTTGTTTAAAAAAAATAAGGGGAAAGTGCTGTAGGACAATGGTCTGTACCCTGTCACTTGTATTTTAAATAAACGCTGATTGGCCAGTAACCAGGCAGGAAGTAGAGGCAAGGTGACCAGGCAGGAAGTAGAGGCAGTTTTATGATTTTTTTAAAAATGTTACAAGATCCCCGGTGGCAGTAGGCAGCAGAAATGCTGTA
>LOJH01037947.1:3773-18329 GCA_001685095.1 Ellobius talpinus | reverse complement strand
TCCTGGTACGCGGCGCTCAGCGGCCAGAAAGGTGAGCCCCCACCCCGTCGCCGCCCGCGCAGGCCCGTGCCGGGTGCACCTGAGCCCCTCCCATCGTCGCCCCACTTGTTTGTTGCTGGCGTAACGAAATTGCCCGGGTCGGCCTGGCCGAGGAGGGCTGGCAAGCGTTGACCAGTTCCCGGTCTCTGTGTGGCGCTCTGGACTGGCCTGCGGTTATCCCATGCCAGGGGCCGCCGCTCCCACTGGCAAGTTTAGGACCTATGGAGTTCCCACAGAGGGGCAGAGGCACAAGGTCACAGAGGTAGTTGTAATCAGGGGGACTCAGACGCGCTGCCGGCACAGACAAGAGCAGGCACAGTGTTGTTGAGACAGGTGAGAACAGTTAAGGCATCCATCCCCCTGCCCCATTCACTGCTGCGCTCTGCTGCAGCCCTGCCCCTGTGAGTGCTGCTCTCTGGGGGCCTATAGCCTTCTTCATGGCACCGGGCCCCAGGACTCCTCTGGAGAGCCTCCTGATCAACTAGCCCAGGAACCCTGATATGTGACCATTTGGTGTGGTTTTCTTGGCCCACCTCAGCTCCCTGATACACCTTTGAAGCTTGGTCAGGCTGGCCAGTCCACACTATGGCCTCTGTGCCTGGCCAGCCCTCTTGGGAGTAGAGGGCGCAGGCCCTAATACTGTCCGGAGTTCCTCTGAGCTAGGTTGAGTGGCCCATCCAAAAGCTGCTTCCTTCCTTCCTGCCTTCTGGTCTTCCTGTCATGTCAGGCTGCAACAAGCTAGCCCTCTCCCTCCCTCAGACTGGCTTTCTGTTGCCCCAGGTTATGCTCAATGAGCCTGGGGAAAGAGGCAAGGGGAAAGTCCAGCTCCCACCACCAGGCTCCTGCCCGTCCAGCACAGTGCAGCCCAGCCTTCTCTAGGACTTGTCTTGTTTTGGTGGAGGCCTGGACTGGCCTTGAGAAAAACACAAGCCTGGAACTCTGAAGAGATTTCCTAAAGCCTGACAGAGAGAGTGTGTGTGTGGTCACGGCAAAGGCTGTGGGATGGGATGAGCTATCAGGAACGGGTATGGCCGAGGCAGAGTTCTCTGTAGGTAGGGCGTGTCACCCAGGACACTTTGAGCCCTTGGGAGAGTGGCCATGAAAGGCCATGGGGGCTGTAGTAGAGCCATGCATGTCTGAAGAACTGGGGCCAGGTTGTCTGGTTGTGGGTAGGGCCATTAGCCCTTGTGTCTCACCCTCCTCTGTTAGGCAGTGGTTCCTGTGTGCTAACAGTCGTGTGGCCCAACTGATGTCAGGACACCCCCTGATGGAGTAACCGGGAGACTAGCACTCTGAGGACCTGGGGAGCAAGAGAGCCAGGGAAGGGTGGGGCTCAGATGCAGAGTTCTTCTTCCTGAGGGACAGCAGGCCCAGGAATCTGTGCCACGGAGGGGAGAGGGTGGTGGCTGGGCCAGCCCTGTCCGGGGGGTCTGGACATCAGGAATCCCGGCTGTGAACCCTTCTCATTCTTCCATGCTGACAACTCTGTAGAAGCTCATAGTGAAGTCACGCTTAGTTAGTCAGCCACTAGATTGGAGCTGGTTCCAAGTTTGCAGTGGCTATAGGGCTCAGGAGAGGACCTTCCTTAAGGGAAAGGAAGAAGAACCCGAAGGGAGGATGTAGGCAGGAAGCCAGAGAGGAAAGAGACAGCAGGAACAGGGGTCACCCTAGAATCCTGGATTAAGAATGGAAAGGACTCAGACTTGGCCAGATGCACCTAGGGTTCAGGACCCAGGTTCAAATGAAGCTTTGGCTATATCCTTTGAAGCAGCCAGACATGCAGGGATCAAGCTATAACCTCAGCCAAGCAGCTGCTGAACTTGCACCTGAGGAGAGACAACCACCCAGCCCTCCTCAGAGTCCAGGCTTATGCTCTCACTGGATCGGATAACAATGATGGACCATTCCTCTCCGAGAGTCCTAGGAGGCCGCCAGACCTGGAGACAGAGCGAGCACCTGCCATTCCCACCTCTGTGTCCTGCCTTCTTGCAGTTCATAGCAGACCTTTGGCTAGGCTTGGTACTGCCCTATGGTCCCGAGCTTATTTCCCCTTCTCTGAGTACAAAGTGCAAAGTCTGTACCCCAGCTTGGTTCTGAAATCTGTTTCATCTGCCAGGAGGGAACCAGGTGGAATATTGTGGTTTGTGAGCCTCAGGGTGTATTTAATTATCCTGCTTGCAGAGTATTACAGGTCCCGTAGCCAGAATAGTCTATTATGGTATGGCCAGTGTTGCAGTCCACCCCTGGGCCAGCTCCATCCTGCTTCCCTAGGGTAGGAAACTGTTGATGGAAGGCCCTCTGCTTCCCAAGAGGCCCTATCCTGACCTGCTCCACACACCCAGAGAGACCAAAGAGACCCCAGGCCCTTATCACTCACCTACCTCATGACCCAGCTCACCAGAGGTGTGGGTGGCCTGGATGGTCTAGTGAAGTCCCCCACTTTAAGAACAACCCATAGGGAGGCAGTCACACAGCTTGAGTTTCTGGATTTGAAGGGTGCAAGGGCAGAGGGGACCCCCCAGTCAGTAGACTTGGGAATAAGATCACTGGACTCTTACAGTGAGCAACAGCAGACAGAACCGGGCCGGAAGAGTATAGTGGGCCGCTCAGGGCCTGTAGAGTTCAGAGAAATGACAGCAGCATCGGAACATGGACCGCAGCCAGGCCCGGGAACCCAAGGGGCCCATTACTTGCTGGTAAACAGTTGGAGCACTGGTCTTAGGAAGGGAGGCCAGGATAGGGATCCAGCGGTGCCCAGGCTTGGATGGTCAGGATGGTTCAGGGAAGTGCCACCCACCATGACCTACCTGAGGCAGTCTAATGCAGGCAGATCTTGGCTTATTTCCAGAGCAGAGCAGGTCTGAGATCTGTGCTATTTCCCCTGTCTCCTCTACGGCCCCCCTCAGTGTTGCTTGGGATACTGCCAGTGATACAGGCTGCCCTTTAGCTCCACTGTGAAGGGAAGGCAGGGGCTTCCCATCCAGAACAAGGGAGGCACCTGTCTGTCTAGGCCACTGTGAACTACCTCCCTGGCTGGCTCTGATGGCCTGGGTACCTCTATCCCTCCACCCTGCCTGCTGTTGGTATAGCCCAGTGCTGGGAGAGTGAGGTTGGGGGTGGGCTCTCAGTGTTCAAGGGTCAGATTTCCAGGGTAACCTGGCCCCTAAGCCCAGCTCTGAGTCTCACAGATCCTGTAACTCCTCCCTCTTCCTCCCCGTTCGGGGCTGTTCCTAAGCCTGGGTGTGGCCTGGGACATTAGCCCTGGGTAAGACAGGGTATAATATTGGGGTGGGGGGTGGGGCTCCTCAGGTAAGGGATGCCTCAACAGAATCCACTTGACTTTTCTGTCTCCAACCCTCTTCCTTTCCTCGGCACTCCTCCCCTTTGACCTGCCCTGGTTGCTCTGAGGAGGAAGTGTGTCCTGAAGTGACTCCACTTGCCTTGAGCCTCACCTTCTGTCTGCAGGCTCTAGTGGTAACTCATCCCGCCTTCTGGGGCTGTTTGCCCACCAAGGATTTGATGCCTGGGGATGGGGTGGGATTTGGAAAGGCTTCCTAGACTCAGAGAAAATGCCTTGAAGGCTAGGGCCAGATGATGTGGGATCCAGGCAGAAGAAAGAGCTTGTGCAGAAGCCAGACATCTGACAAAGCAGAGGGAGGTGTACATGATAGCAAAGGAAGAGGGCAGAAGCTAACCACACAAAGGCCTGACTACCCAGCCTGGCAGGCTGCTGCTGGCCCCTAGCCAGGGAGATGCTGTTTCTCCCTCTTGCTGTTGGCCCCTGCCAAACCAGCGAGGCCAGGTGCTTCTCACCCTGGGGACTCTCCCCCACCCTCAGGCAGCTCCCCTCAGGGTCCCAATTACTCCTGCACTCCTCCTATCTGGGCCCAGCTGCTGCTAGCTCTGGAGCAGAGCTGAGGGTCTGACAGTTCTCCTTGGGGTGGCAGGGACCTTCTAGGTGATCCAAGCCTAGCACAGGTCACTTGTGGTTGGGGCTCTGGTTGTGGACTGGTTGAGCAATCCCTGGGCTCGTTAGTCAGCTTCATCTGTTGATGTGAGCATGGCGGTGGACTGGGCTCTGCTGAGTGGGTGTGAGGTAGAAAGAACCAGTGAGTGAGCAATTAGTAACAACCATGAGCAAAGAGCAGCACCCCACACACACACACCACATACACCCTGCAGGAGCACAGTCACAGGTACTGTGACCAGCCCGGCTCAGACTTAGGGCAAGAGTCTGGGGAGGCTGGCTATACCCATAGAGCCTTAAGGATGGGGTTGTCTGTCATTGCAACCTTGAAGGGAGGGCAGGAGAGAGGCAGAAGGCTGGGGTTTAGGAGTTCCTTGAGGAAGAGCTGTGTCCTTGTGCCCTGAATATGAGACTCTGGGTGTCTGACTCCCAGCAAGGGGCACAGTCTTCAAAAGCAAGAGGGGACTTTGGGACCCCATGGGTGGAGAGGGTTCAGTCTGAGGCGGTTCCAGCCTGTGCTTAAGACTGCCCCAGGACTGGGAGGTGATCATACCCCCTTCCCACCTTGGATACGTTAAAGGATGAGAGAACTGGCTGGGGAGAACACTCATACTAAATCCTCTTGGTGGGGCTTTTTAACCCCAGGCTGAACCTCTGTGTAACTTCACATGACCTGGTGTGTGTCCCATAGTTGGGGTGTGGCAGGCACACCTTTACAGGTGTGCTGTTGCACAGACAGGCGGTTCAGTGGTGACATGCTGTGGGGCTGGGTCTGCAGGCGACTGTTCCCTGATGTTAGCCTGCGTGTGTCACCCCCCTGCTCCCCACCAGGTGACGTGGTGGACATTTACCAGCGGGAGTTTCTGGCACTGCGAGACCGTTTGCATGCGGCTGAGCAGGAGAGCCTGAAGCGCTCTAAGGAGCTAAACCTGGTGCTGGACGAGATCAAGAGGGCAGTGTCTGAGAGGCAGGCGCTGCGGGACGGAGAGGGCAATCGTACTTGGGGACGCCTAACTGGTGAGCTCCAGCGGGATGGGATACATGGAGGTCTGCAGAGCTGGGCTGTTTTCAGGCCCAGCAAAATCTGACCTGTCCCTTTCCCAACCACCCAGAGGATCCGCGACTGAAGCCGTGGAACGTCTCGAACAGGCACGTGCTTCATCTGCCCACCGTCTTCCACCATCTGCCGCATCTCCTGGCCAAGGAGAGCAGTCTGCAACCAGCAGTGCGGGTGGGCCAGGGCCGCACGGGAGGTATGGGCGTGACCCGGGAGGGGCGAGAGGAGGGCAGAGAGGCTGGCCCCGGAGCCCTGCCCAGTGTCACCCCTCCGCGCCCCTGCAGTGTCCGTGGTGATGGGCATTCCAAGCGTGAGGCGCGAGGTGCACTCGTACCTGACTGACACATTGCACTCGCTCATCTCGGAGCTGAGCCCACAGGAAAAGGAAGACTCAGTCATCGTGGTGCTGATCGCTGAGGCGAGTGGCCCAGGGCCTGGGGATACAGGAACATGGAGGGGAAGACACACAGTAACGATCCACCAAAAAAGAGAAATACAAAGAGAACGGCATGGAGAGCAAGGGGGACAGGGCCACAAACAGAATTGCAGTCTTAGTTTCTTTCACAAATGGATCAAGACAAGAAGTTAAAAAGATGAATCTTTGCACCCCCTTGTGGAGACACTAGTTATCTGGTTCCCTTTACCCCACACTCCTGACAAGGCTATTTTCTGAGGTAACTGTGATCACGGCCAGGCTCAGCCCCTCATCTCTCTGGGCACTCAGGACAGGAAGTCACTCTCTCCTAATATATGGGGACATCTGAAGCTCACACTCCTGCCCCTCCCTCTTCCAGACCATTTTGAGTGGTAGCTAAGCTAAGTGTACTTGGTCTTCCCGCAGACCGATCCACAGTACACCTCGGCAGTGACAGAGAACATCAAGGCCTTGTGAGTACCAGCGACCGGGAAAGGTTGCTGGAGGAGATGCCTGCCTCCCCTAAGAGGAGATCTGCCGTGTGGGGGGAGGGGCTTCCCGTCTCTGTTAGAGGGAAAGTGTGTGAGGGCCCCAGCCTTTCCAGAGCCCCAGTGCCTTAGGAGGCTAGTGGAGGAGAGGGGCATTTGCTCAGTGAGCTTTCTGAGGCAGGGCAGTCTGGAGAGCTCCCAACCCTCTTTTGCCCTTGGAGGCTGCAGACCCACTGAACCTTCTCCCACCTAGGTTCCCCACAGAGATCCATTCTGGGCTCCTGGAAGTCATCTCCCCTTCCCCTCACTTCTACCCTGACTTCTCCCGCCTTCGAGAGTCCTTTGGGGACCCCAAAGAGAGAGTCAGGTACTTATGCTCAGAGTCGCCAGCAGTCTGTTGGTGCTAGGCCATGTCTCCTTGGAGGACCCTGTCTGGTGGGCGGGGTGGGGCCTGCCTGCCTCAGGGGCTTCTCTGAGGCAGTCCACTGGAGGTGGAGTCCTCTCTGCTTCTGAAGCCCCTCCCCCTGGCCCATAGGTGGAGGACCAAACAGAACCTCGATTACTGCTTCCTCATGATGTACGCACAGTCCAAAGGCATCTACTATGTTCAGGTCAGCTGGAAGCTCTTCTCCTGCCCATCCTGAACCCTGTTTGACTTTGCCCTTGCCTACTCTGCACATGGTTACACTTGGGGGAGGGGACCCCACTTCCGCCCTGTGTTGGTCCTGAGTCCCAGCCCCCTACTGTTCCTCCCTGTGCAGCTGGAGGACGACATTGTAGCCAAGCCCAACTACTTGAGCACTATGAGGAACTTTGCCCTCCAGCAGCCCTCTGAGGACTGGATGATCCTGGAGTTCTCCCAGCTGGGCTTCATTGGTAGGCCATCCTGTGCTGGTCCCGTTAGACAGGTGATAGCCCTTCAGCCCACCTGTGCCCCTCCGTCTACCATCTCTCAGCCCCAGTACCTTGCTAGAGAGCCTTGCTGGAAGCGCCCTCTGTGTGAGGATGTCCCAGGGTCCCCAGCCCTGCCCTGTCTTCTTGAACCCACACCTGCCCAAAGTCTGCCCACAGGTTTGCTGTGAGATGTTCCACATTGGCCCCCACGAGGAAGAAGAAGTAGGGTTTAGCAGTGTTTTCCACTCAACCCTTTTCCATGATTCCTGCCCTCAGGGAAGATGTTCAAATCATTGGATCTGAGCCTGATTGTGGAATTCATCCTTATGTTCTACCGAGACAAGCCCATCGACTGGCTCCTGGACCACATCCTGTGGGTGAAAGTCTGCAACCCTGAGAAAGATGCGGTGAGCAGGAGATGCTTGGAATCAGCACCAAGGAGGCGGGCCATCAGCTGCTAGCTCACACTGTTCCTGGCCGTGCCTCTTTGGCAAGGAGAGAACACTGCTGGCTGAGGAAATCCCCTGGTTATCCTAAGAAAAGGCCCTATCCTCGGAGTCTGGGCTGAGCTAAACCCTAAGGTGTCACTCTCTGTTCACAGAAACATTGTGACCGGCAGAAGGCCAACCTCCGGATCCGCTTCAAGCCGTCCCTCTTCCAGCATGTGGGCACTCACTCCTCACTGGCGGGCAAGATCCAGAAACTCAAGGTGGGGTATGCCACAGAGTTTGGATAGAGCCCTGCGGAGGCCGGGCTGGGGTATGCCACTGATGCCTGCTGCTCTTCTCTAGGATAAAGATTTTGGAAAGCACGCTCTACGGAAGGAGCATGTGAACCCCCCAGCAGAGGTGAGCACAAGCCTCAAGACGTACCAGCATTTTACCCTGGAGAAGGCCTACTTGCGAGAGGATTTCTTCTGGGCCTTCACACCTGCTGCAGGAGACTTTATCCGCTTCCGCTTCTTCCAGCCACTGCGCCTTGAGCGGTCAGTGCTCCCTGGGGAAGGAGACAGGCTGAACACAAGCTAGAGGCCTCAGCATGTATTTCTGGGTCTTTAGATACCCCTTCTATAACTCCTGAGGGAATTATCTGCCCCCATCACCCTCTAACCCCACCATGCCTCAGTTTCCTTATTGAAAGCACTCTGCATAGTAGTATTAACTACCTTGTGAGGACTAAGGCAGGCAGAGCTATCTCTAGGTACTTGGTGACAACCATCACCACAGCCTTAGGGTAAGGCCCTGGCTGCCTGGCACAGCCCATGTACTGTCCAAAATGGTGCCCAGTCTCCCCCAGCCCCTGGAGGCCCATCTGATCTAATCTAGGCATGGCCTCTCTGCTGGACCTGGGCAGTGCCTCACCTTTTTATCATGGCTCACTGGCCTGCTTGGCGCCTGCAGGTTCTTCTTCCGTAGCGGGAACATTGAACACCCAGAAGATAAACTCTTCAACACTTCCGTGGAGGTGTTGCCCTTTGACGTGAGTGTGGTGGGTATGGGTGAGGACTGGGGCTGCCTCCTCCTGGCCAGCCACTCCAGCCCTGCTGCTTTGTCCTCAGAACCCACAGTCAGAGAAGGAGGCCCTTCAGGAGGGCCGCTCAGCCACTCTCCGGTACCCTAGGAGCCCTGATGGTTACCTCCAGATTGGTAAGGCAGGGCCTGTATGGGATGGGCTTTTGGGTGTGGCTTTGTTTTTACTTCTAGGTATGGCCCTTCCACAGGCTCCTTCTACAAGGGTGTGGCTGAGGGGGAAGTGGATCCTGCCTTTGGGCCCCTGGAAGCACTGCGCCTCTCCATCCAGACTGACTCCCCTGTCTGGGTCATCTTGAGTGAGGTGAGATTGGCTGGGTGCCGGGATGGGACCAGCCTGCTAGACCATAAGAAGCCCCGAGACACCTGCTCATCCTGAGCCTGACTCTTACAGATTTTTCTGAAAAAGGCCGACTAAATGGAAGGTTTCCAAGGGTGCTCCATGGCCGGCTCTGGAGCCCACGGTTCCAAGGGTGGTGTTGCTGCTGCTGCCACCCCAGAGGACCAGGCATATCCACCCCACCTGAAGGGCTCTGCCTGGCAGATGGCTCGGGCTGGCCTGGGGTCCACCGCTGGCCCGGAGGCCCCAGAAGCTGGTGCTGCGCCGGGCCGCGAGAGGAGACAGGCGGCCCCCACACTGTGCCTGAGGGCCGGCCTGCTGCCGCCCAAAAAGAACCGAACCGAACCGTTTGCCCCTGGCCAGTCGGCTTGAGCCAAGCCGGTTTAGAAGAGCTTTTTCTTGGACGCCCGCTGTGTGCGGTGCGAACACTGGAATGCATACACTACTTTATGTGCTGTGTTTTTTATTCTTGGATACATTTGATTTTTTCACGTAAGTTCGCATATACTTCTATAAGAGCGTGACTTGTAATAAAGGATTAATGAAGTGTATGCCTCATAGGTGCTTGTTCTGGCCAGGCACTTGCCTGTCTGCCTCTCTGTATTTGGCCCCATGGCCTCCCGCTGGGAGATTCTCCAGTGCAGGCTGGCTACTTAGTGAAGGTGACTTTGATCTCTGTCAGTGCCAGAGACTGAGTCCCAAACCCCCTTTTTACCATGTCAAGTGTCCCAGTTGGCATACCTCAACATGATTTCATTCCCACTTAGCAGGAAGGTCTTGGCCACTGAGTCAGTAACTGGGGCTTTCATGTACCCAAAGTCGTGCCTACCTATTTTATAGGAATCTGCTTCCAAAGCATTCTCTTGTCATCTTGGGGTGGCATCACAGTACCCTCCCCAACTAATGTAAAAACCTGAGCCCCTGAATGCTTCAGTGGGGGAGGTGTTGGCCAGCTTCTTTCCTCTTCCCCACCCCCTTTCATGGTGGTCCTCAGTGTCTTTCTCCCTGCTCCTCTTCTCTTGGTCACATGTAGTAGAACCCTGGTATGTGTGTGTGGCAGGGCCAGGAGTTGGGGGTATAGAGGAACTAAGACAGTGAGTGAGGCTGCCCTGGAACTCACTGTAGCCCAAGCTGGCAAGTTTATGCCACAGCTTCCCAAGTACTGGAATTACAACCATGAACCACAGCATCTGGCTCATTTAGAGAAGACTATAGTTTTCTCTAAAATAAATGGGCCACCTCCACCCACCTCAGGGCCTTTGCACACAATGTCGGGCCTGTTGGAGAAGCATTTTCCCAGGGCAGCTAGGATAAGAAAGTCATTTAGAGATGTTTGTCAGCAATCTTCCTCAAGTCCAGCTTTCCTCAAGCACACTGAGGTCCACTTCAGAGAACGTATCGCTGACTACATTCCTGGTCATGATCACCGCTATGTGGGCCTCCGCAGGGACCGTGAACACCTACACCCATCTGATGTTGGAGATCTAGGGCTGATCAAAATCAGGAACCCAGTTCTCATTTGGGGAAAGACCAACTGATTCTAGTTGTGAAGTCGGGGCTGGGAGTGGAGGACAACAAGGCACACAAGATTCCGGCAGCTGAGGTTCAGCCTGGGAGGAAGGAGAGCCCCCAAGCACAGGAGGGTGAAGGGTGGCTATCTCTGGAAATAAATGTCAAGGCAGAGGTAATGGCGCAGGCAAGGTGCCGTCTAGAGGAGGATATATATAGTGAGAGAAGCTCCAATCCAAGCAAGCCCACGCCGCCTCCCAAAGCCTGTCGGGGGATGGGGCCCTTGGTAAGCAACCTTCTCCGACCCAGAGAACGTAGGCGGGACAGTCGTGGGAACTTTAATTAGAATCTGGGATTCGGAAGCGGGCACCCCTGCGTTTTGCTCTAAGCTCTTCTCCAGTTGCGCTGACTCGGAGGTCCTTCGCCTCAAGCCATCTGCAGGAGGGCCTGAAGTCTTCTGAAGAGCGCTGCCTGTAGCGTGCCGGGGAGGAAGTGGACCAGCAAACCCAGCGCGGCCATCACCACCAGCAGCCAGAGCGCGCGCGCGCTCGCGTACAGAGGAGCCAGCCTGCGGGCGGATCTCAGCGGGAGTTTAGCCAAGGCCCGCCTCGAGGACCAGGTCCCGCCCCACAAACGCAGACTCCGCCCCCATCGTGCCAGGACGGCCCCGCCAGACTAGACCCGCCTCTCAGGCTCAGGCCCCTCCCGCCGGACTAGACCCGCTTTCTCAGGCTAGGTCGGCCCAGATGCGGTCCCCGAAGGCTATCTTTACCCCGGTCCCCAGCCGCCGAACACCACCTCCCACCCGCAGAGCCCCGTACGGGAGCTACCCTTCCCTGCCGTGCTTTCCCGGAAGTCCGGCCCGGGTTACCTGAGCTGCGCCGAGCGCGCGTATCCCTGGAAGTAGCGGAGGCGCGCGAACAGGTAGAACAGTCCGCACAGGGCTGCGGCGCCTGCGAAAGGCCAGGAAGCGCAGTGAACACGCGCGCCCGCCACCCGGGGACCATCCCCAAGCGCTCCCCCACGCCGTCCCGCACCTTCGTGGAAAAAGATGCCGGCGACCCAGAGCGTGGCGAGGAACAGCGGGAAGTACTCGCTGCAGTTCACCCTGCGTGGGACGGGCTGGGTGAGCGTGCGGCTGGACTGGGCTGACACCCGAACCCGCCCGGATCCGACACACTCACTGGGCTCGGAAGACGCGCTCGAACTGGGGAGGTCCAGAAGTGAGTGGCGGGGACACGTGGAAAGCCCTGCGCGCAGAGATCACCTGCAGGGAGAAGTAGGCTACGGCCGTGGGGACGTAGGAGTCAGGTGTGGCGCCCCGCATACCTGGGGTAGACCCTGTCCCCTAGCCCTCTTCCCCTGCCTCTCGTTGAGCGACTCCCTGCTAACTCCCTCCTCCGACTTGCCCCATCAGCTGTGTTCACTGGAGAGGCCCAGTCGGCCCGGCCTGGGCCTGAGGATTGACTGGCGTGATGCACGGGCCAGTAACACCTGTCGGTGGGCGGAGCAACAGGAGACTACTTCTGAACTATTTGACTTGCAAAGCACAGGCAAATGCCCACCTCCCGTTCTGCAGGTCTGGACCCCCAGTCTTTTAGTCCCTGAGAAGCTAGTGCCCCAGGACAGAATTGGCACCTGGAACAGGAAGCTCACGTCCTGTCACTAAGGCAACCTTCTACAGAGCCAGCCAGAAGGGACCCTGCCCTCAGGCCAGGGTTACTGAAGCTTGGGTCTCATTGCCACCAAACAATGGCAGAAACTATGTCTCAGTTTCTGTTTAGACATCAGGAGCCCAGCTCTAACTGGCAGATACATGCTCCAGGTACCTGTCACAAGGGCTCACCCCATCTAAGCCCATAGCTATTCCGCTATGCATCACACTCCCAAGCAGACACCAGCCCCCACTACAAGGCAGGTACCTGACACGCTTTCTTCAGTGGCCCCTTGGCAATCTTTGCCATCCTTCATCTGGTCCCTTGGCTGTGCACTCCTCTAGACCCTGACCCATGTGCATTTTCCACTGCTCCCCTGCAGACATTCCTTTGGGGCTTCTTCCTCACTCCAGGGAAGTGTTGACCCCTTAGCCAGGACTCAGGCCCTTTGACACCAAGACTCCAGTAGCTCTTGAAGAGTTTGGACTTTGGCGCCAGGAACGTGGGCTGGATGTGCCATGTCTTTCACCTGGGCCTAAGTGTAGGCCTGTCAGCACCCCCATTCCCTAACCCAAGGACCTGAAGGACAGACAGCAGGCTGCACCCGCCTCCCAGACAGGAACCAGCGCACCTTGCAACAGAACTCCCAAGAGGGTGACGGTAGCCAGAAGAGCCACGTCATCCTTCATGGTGCCAGTCACCAGCAGAATCAGCTAGAAGGTTCTTATCAGCCAGTGTGCTGCTTAGAAATGGCCCAGGAGAGGAAGAGCCTCAGTACCCACCCCACCCCACCCCTTCTCAGTAGAGGCGGGGAGGGGTGGGGGCCTGATTGTATCCACAGAGGCAGGAAGCCTGGCCAGGCTGGGAAGGTAGAAACCAGGCCTGTGACAGCTCGGCCACTTCCCTCCATTGTTCTTGACCCTTCGTAGTTTAGTCCTGTGATAGCGGTGCTCAAGCTGCTCACCCAGGCCCATCCTAGCCTTGGATGCTTCCAGCCATCATGTCCTCCATGCCCTGTACCTCGGTAGTTTCCCAGTGACCTTTCAGACCTGCCCTTACTCCTGGGTTCAAGGTCAGGCTCCCAGCCCTGACCTCTCCCACACCTACAATTATTTAACCTGTATAACCTGTACCTGCACCTCTATCCAGGGCTACTCTGTAATGCGTAGTGCTGACACATTCTTCCCAACTCTCTTTGGCTTCATAATGCTGTCCAAGTGTCCTCAGCCACCTACTCCATTCTTGCTCCTTCTCGGCATCCTGAGGCCCACCACCCTCAGAACCCCACAGGCTCATGAATAACAGCTTCCATCCTCGCTCAGGCCTTGAAGGAACATTTGTCTCTGAGCCAGTGTGTTTGCCCAGCATCCCACCCGGCTCAAGGCACTGATCCTTCCCTTCCTTAGCCCGGTCCTTCCCACATCAGACAGAGCTGACAATTCCTTTGCTGCCAAACTTCTGATGTAGACACGTGTGCCAAGGCTGATGGGAGAAAGCGAGACCCCGTTCTGGAAACTTCATTAGCAGTTCGGAAACTCAGCTGATGGAAGCTGAGGATTCATGTTGGTGAGCCCTTGGGGCCCTGGGGCCACCCTCTCTGGTGTGTGCAAGGCAAAACAGTCATTTCTCTTTTCTGATGAAGTTGGTTTGAGGCAAATCTGGTCAGCAGTGGCAAAGTCCAGATTGGTCTAGAGCCGCAGGTGAAAGGAACAGACCAGCATAGGACAGGAGAGGGTGGGTGCTAAGGAATTAACTGCCTCATTACCAAATCTACGCCTCCTGCATAAGCTCTTCATCTCTTACTGCCCCTGCAGCCAGCTTGGTCATATCAATGGGAGTCTTCAGACATCAGGGGCATCCTTGGGGTCTGTACCTTTGCCACAGCCTCCTTCCTTGCTCTCCTTAAGCCCAAGGGCCAGCCTGAGGCCTTGTCCTTATGGGCTCTCCCAGAAGCCCTGTCACTTTGTTCATCATTGTGCCCAGGAGGTCTGATGAGTCCCAGCTGGGGCTCTGCAGGCTTCTCAGGGTGGAGATGGGTTTTATGCTGGTCCCTGCTTTTCACCAAGGTGTAATAACAATAGCCCGTGCTCAGTGATAGAGGAATGGGCAGGACACAAGCATCCCATGGCAAAGTGGGCTGTATCCTTATGTGCTGTCTTACCTTTTAACCCCCTCCCTCCCTGAAGCTGCCCTGATGGCAGCCTCCTCTGTCTCCGCTTCCAATGCCAACTGGATATCCTGAAGTTTGGAACCCAGGCATTGGCACGGTGCTGGCAGGCAGTCCTCCTGTATGCCCATGTGAATGAGGTGCCTGTCTGCATGCCCATCCGCAAGCAAATATATCTGTGTGTCTGTGCTTGTGGGTGTGGGCGTTCATGGGTACAGGCTTCAAGCCAGTCTGTGTTTGTGCTACTTCAGGCTCAGCTCTGCCAAGCTGGCATTTCCTCCAAAGCTCACATATCTGCCCATCCATTCTCTCTGGCCTGGCAACAGGAAACAGAGGCCTGACATCAGCAACTCCTCAGGAAGTCTGTGAGCAGATGTTCAGGGCAAAGACAAGGGTCTCAGTCTCTTGTTGGAGAAGGGAGGCTGCTTGTTGGTTCCCACCCGGCTAGTTTAGACCCGAAATAATCACACAGAAACTGTATTAATTAAATCACTGC
>LOJH01037944.1:0-13675 GCA_001685095.1 Ellobius talpinus | reverse complement strand
AGAGCTAGTTCCAGGACAGGCTCCAAAGCTATAGAGAAATCCTGTCTCCAAAAAAAAGATCAAAACACTTACCAGTATCTAAGACCCCACCCAGGATCATTAAGTATTTGAAAAAGACAAAGACCATAATTCTACAATGTTGCATGCCCTCGTGTAGAAGTGTGTCTGTTGCACTGTAAGTGTTCACTAAATTCAATTAATAAGTAAATAGGCTAATAAAAACTAAAATAATCATCTTGAATTCATGACAATTGGCAGCAAACAATAAAAATAATTAACAATGATAAAAATGTTTTAACCATGATGGCATAAAAGAAACAGTAAAGGAAGAAAAGCCAATGCACAGACTTCAGGAGCTGTCTACATGGAAATCAAGATGCTAAGCTCACTGAATTCTTCAGTTTCATGGTTATGGAGAAAGCTATTCCAGCACAATCAGCATGGGAGTTAACTACGGCATCCAAGAACAAAGGCGTTGGAGCATCTCTGGGTGTGTGGTGTGGTGTTGTCTCATTAAGGTCAGAATCCGTGCCATACCCATGGCTGAGATAAACTTCACATTACAAAGACTAGATCTCATATTACAAAGACTGACATTGACTTTTCGTCATTTTCACTGCCTTTTTGAAAGACAGAGGGCCCAGGTGTGGAGGTGCACAAACCTTGGGAGGAGGCAGGAGCACCAGGAATTCAAAGGCAGCCTGGGATACATAGAGAGTTAGAGATCAAACCTAGGCTATAGGAAGCTTGTCACTGAGGGAGGGAGGGACACATTTTTAAAACTGATTTGCTGCTACTTAATACTTAGGCCCTTCCAATCACACCGCTTTACTTGGAGAAATCAGCCAAGATGAGAAGAACATAGAAATCATATTAATAAAGTCAACTTAAAGAAATGGTAGTTCTAGAATTTTGTGATAATATGATCTTTATTGTTGGCCACCTTGATTTCAGATGCAGTTGAAATGGCATGGGAAGATTTTCTGCCTTGTATTTATCAAAAATGGGTGACTAGGTACTGAAAGAATTCTACTTAAACTTAAGTTTTTAAGTCAAAGCTGCCTGAAGACTCCATCTTACAACCTGAGTGGAACAGAACAAAAGTTATCTCCTACAATGTCAATCCCAGCACTCCACATTCTTTTGAGTCTCCAACTGAGAAATACTGTTTATAACACAAACCCTCAAAATAATTTTAAGGTGAGTTCCTTTCTAGTCATTTTTTTGGAAAAATAGCATATGTTCCGTATTTTTTTTCAAACCATAGCCTCTAGGTGAATTGCCCAAGAGTAAAGCCCAAAGCTGTCCCTTTCTGAAACTGTAACCTAGGGTGACTTAGCTTCTCCATGCTTCCATTGTATAAAAAATGACCCGCCCCAAGTGCTTTTGTGATTCCTTCATCACAAGAAACCATTTCACACTTGGCTTCCTCGTGCTCAGTGACATCTTTCACTCTGTCTTGTTTGAATCCTCTATTCGCCCAATCCAATCCACGCAACAAGGCTTTGAGATCTTTGGAGGCAATGCCAGAGTTTTCTCAGGTCTGTACTTGAAGACAGAGCACTAGGGAGGGCACATGAAGCACTCGCTTTTTTATACATGAACTTAACTTAAAAGAATAAGGAGGATCAGAGAATAAATGTGAATTTATTGAGGTCTGCTATGTACTGGAATAGCATAACAAAGTCTTTCATAGGATTTTTTTCTTTTATTATTTTGTTTGCTTGCTTGTACCATGGTCTGACTATATAAGGCAGAAGTGCCAGCCACTAAATCTAGCTTCACACATTGTATCACTTAAGCGTCACAAAACTCCTGTAACAGGTATTACTATTCTCACTTTACAGGTAACAAAATTGAGGCTGAGAAGCTAAAAATAAATCCCTTACCTCCAAGCTAATTTACAGTCTAGTAAGGAAAAGATATTGTGTCTGTCAAAACAGCCAAAGCAATGCCAGCAGTACAAAATAACAGCAGCTCAAGCAAGTTCAAGGAAAAGAAAGCCATTTCTTTAGGAGGACTTTATAAATGGTACCACATCTTGACTGGACTAGCAACACTAAGATAATGCTAAAGGCACTCCAAGATTTCACTCTGGCACCCACAGTTCTGTCTCTAGTCTTAGGCCAGCTCTCCATCCCCCCATTTAAAGCTTACAAGACAATCTTTACAGTTTTACAAAATTTACTCATGAAAGCCGAGAAGCTGATTAACAAATAGTCTTTAGCATGCCATGTCTGCTATTTATTGAGGTGTCAGGAGTCAGGGCACGTGCATGAAGTTTTTTCCTCTAAATTAACTCATTTAGCATTGCCAGCATTTCATAATAATTCGGATATTTCGAAAACAAGCAAAGCTTAAGAAAGAATCACACAACCCTAACAAAGAAATACGTGACTATTAAGCGACCAGCACAAGGAGTCAGGCTCACATCGATCTGACTCCAGAGCCAGTTCATAATGACATTGGACAACTGTTGCAAGCTGTAAGGCTCTTTATTCAATCCAAAAGAAAAAAAGAGAGAAAGAAATATTAGGTGAAGTCTATTAAGTTCTCAAGTTACAAAAGGATTTGGAGCGTCGATACCATTTGAAAGCTGAAACAAACATGTAACTATCACAGAAGGTAATAAAAGAAAGTCTGCATTTGAGCCACAGCCGTTTGGAAGCATTGTGCTCAGACCGTGCCCATCTCAAGAACCAATATGAAGTCATAAACCACTGCCACTCCCACTTCAGTCCTGTTTGTTGTTTGCTTTTTAATACAAGCCTTTTCATCTGCTCTTTCCTGGTGCTTTTTTTTTCTCAGTTGCTCACCCCTCACTATGAACAGACCCTGAAGACTTAGCCTTCCATGGCTAGATGATGGTGGTGGTGGTGGTGGTCTTGGCAATGACAAATACCCACAACTTTGAGGATAACTACCCAAACAACCCAAAAAGATGGCTCACTTCAGTAAATACCTGTTGCGTTAGCTGTCTTAGAAAGTATAATGAATGTATCTACCATAATCCCCACTGACATTCAGCAGCGATGTCTGTAGAATGAATGCAACAAGGAAGGTAAACAAGAAATAGGAATATTTCACTCTACCCATGCAAATATTCTGGTCATGATCCAAATTTCTGAGTGAAGCAGACACATAAATACCCTCCTTGCGCGGCCACCTCACTTAGCATGTGCAAACATGGTGCCAGGTCTGAAGGTCCTTCTGCTCCTCAGCCTGCATCTCCTGCAGGAGGTGCAAAGCTCCATGGTCCATCTCAACAACAATGGGTACGAGGGAGTGGTCGTTGCAATTAACCCCAGTGTGCCAGAAGATGAAAGACTCATCCAAAGCATAAAGGTAAGAAGGGTTTTATTATCTGCATATCTGCATATTTGCATGTCAGTAATTCTTTTTACTTAAGCCGCTTTGACTGTGTTCATCATGTCTGCAATATAACCTATAGTCAAGATGACCACCTGCTTAGCTTTATATTTTTTATTATACTTTAAAATCAGTGTCCAAACCCTAAGTAAATTATTAACTAGTTAAGGTAATAGATTTAGAGCAAGTGGAAAAATATGTTATATTTTATCCTAATGATGCTGCTTTTACAAAGTCTATATAGCAAATGTACTCTTAAACCCCAGCAGCTGCTGTCTTACACATGTCTCCATTTGCTCCTACATGCCCAACTTTGGAAAACCTAAAATCCTTACCTGTCTTACTTTAAAGAGAACCTTCGACGCATTAGAAGTCAGTGTGTTTCTACTTGTACTTGTAATAAAAGGTATCAGCAGGTAGCATGTGTACTCTATTCTTAGATCCTCTTGGTATCACCAAGATGTGGTGAAGCACAAGGATTCTAACTCTTATGCAAATGGGAAATTAAGAGATGCATAGTCATAAAATAAGTGACAAAACTGAAACCAATCAGCCCTTCATATTTCTATTATTACCACCTGGTGAAACTTTGTTATTATTACACTTGATGTTAATTAGAAAGGTTCATTGCACTTATTTTTCAGCTGCCTCTTCTCTATGCACAGTGTGTTCATTAAAAGCAAAGTCAACATCAAGTATAACAATCTGCCAAACTTTAAATTCTCAACGTATGTAACTGGGGCCTTAAAGATATAAGATTCAGATGTGAGAAAACTTCATCATCCAGGCAAGATATTCTGTACACAATACATTGATTCCCAGGACACTAGAGACAACAAAACATAAAAGGAGTAAATCCAAGTCACTCAACTTTCCTCTGTCTGCTGGAGTACTAACCCAGGCCTCCTTTGACCACTTGCAGGGGTGTCTTTTCTTCTTCATCACCCATGTATGCACTTGCTCCTTGTGTCACCAGCCACCTTGCTTCTTCCACACGGTCCTCATGACAGGCTAAGTGTAGAGAAGTGTTACCCTCTGCCTCTTGGGCATTTGTGGCAGTTTTCTAGAGCAGAAAAGCATCTTCAGTTGCTTTCTGCTGGTGGCAATGCATTGGATTCATTGCTGTTCCTCATAAAGATGTTCACCACTTGTATCTGCACCAGCCCCACTTGCTAATAACATGACAGAGATCTCATGCTCATTTGTCAAAACTGCACAAAAGAGCGAGTGCAGCGTTTGATTGACAGCATTCACACTTCACCTTTTCCCAGGAGGACTTTTATAATCTTATCCAAGCCAAAAGAAGCAGCAGTATGAGAACAACCAGATTCCTAGTTCATATTCATTGGTACTCCAAGTTGAAGCAAGAATTCAATGATTTCTGAATGTCCAGCTGAGGACGCCCAGTGCAATGCAGATCTGCTGTCCTGGTCAGCTCTAGGAGCCAGGGACATTGGTCATGATCCTCTTTGGCAACTCTTCCCTTCCGCTGTAGGCTACAGATTGCTGACTACTAAATTAAACTCTTAACCCTCCACACCATTTTCCAAGCATCTCCCACAGACTTCTAATTACTCTGTAACTAACCCAACATCTTCACTCCTATCTCAAGCCTACACTGCCCACCTCAGGAGTAGATAGGCAGAAACACACGTGAATTTGGGCACAAGAAAAGAAACTTTGTAAATTTATTCTGTTTGAAGGAAAGGAGATTTGATTTGCTTCTGGTTTGTGTATATATGTTAATGTTAATTTTGTTCTGTTATGTTGTTACCACAAGGCACTTTTAATTTTATCAGGAAATGGTAACCCAAGCTTCTACTTACCTGTTTGAAGCCAGCAAAAGAAGATTTTATTTCAGGAATGTAAGCATTTTGGTCCCGATGACCTGGCAGTCAAAATCCGAGTACTTAATGCCACAACGAGAATCATATGACAAAGTAGGTGTCACACCCCCCTCCTATCCTGCTTCCTGTGCCTTTTACAGATGAATGCTTGTACATTTTGGTAAATGCTAATCATGTTGGGAATAAAAATAGGATTATAGCTTTTATGGGTGTAAATGAGATGATCCTTGTTTGTAAAATCTCTTGTTTCTAGTACTCTAGAAATCTCACTGGGTTTGTTCTGCATTTTAGGCAGATGTCATAGTTGCTGACCCTTATCTGAAATATGGAGATGAGCCCTACACACTTCAATATGGACAATGTGGAGACAGAGGACAGTACATACATTTCACTCCACACTTCCTACTGACTGACAATTTACATATCTATGGACCCCGAGGTAGAAATATCTATTTTATACTTCTTATTTCCACTGGGGAAAAGCAAACAACAATTATTAATTTCTAGGACCATAAGAAAAGCAAGCATTAAGCAATACCTTCATTTAGAAATATACTGATTAAAATCAACCTGCTGTATATACAAATCTGATAATTAAATAAGTCATTTGTTGGTCTCATTCTATTTTATCTTTTTTTTTTGGAGCAATTGAATTATGTTGATTTTTAGAGTTCTCCAGCTCAGGTTAGCAGATGAGCAAGGAATTTAAAGTAGATGGAAATCATGCTTAAGTTATTTTAACTACAGTTTTACAGATGACAATCTTCTCTCTCAGGCAGAGTCTTTGTCCATGAGTGGGCCCATCTCCGGTGGGGAGTATTTGATGAATATAACACAGACCGGCCCTTCTACATGTCCGGAAAGAACGGAAAGAATGTTCTCGAAGCAACAAGGTATCACAGCGTAACCTAAACTGATTCTACACCTTCTTGCCTATGGCTTCAGCTCTCTGTGTTGGGTAGTTTGAGTACAATTCTAGGGTTCAATGTACTCAAGCCCTGTGTATGAACTGGTAAAATGTTTAATTTGACTTTTAAATTAAAGGGAGTAAACATTTAGAACATTGAAGCAATGTTAAGAACGATAGGAATCCGTGTCTGGAGGAAATATCACTATGAGAGAATGTCAGATCAGGCGATAGAGAAACGTCTAGTCCTGTCCCCTTTGCGGTGTGCAGTGTGCAAGCTGCCTGGAGTCTTGTACACAGGCTGGGCTGCTCTCAGCGCGGCCTCCTACCCCGACTGTCACACCACAAAACTACCCCTTGCCTATTCAACTTAATTATTTCTCCTCTTGATCTTTCTGCTCCTCCCATTTGAGGTTAGATGCCCGGAAGAGTCCCAGAGAGTACGCATGCGCCTCTCGCAGACTTCTGCTAACCAGCCTTAGCTACCGAAGAGTTTTGTTTTTTCCCAATAGAGTTAAAGATCCTATAGACTGTGGATTTTGTTTTGCTTTGTTTTTGTAGTTCTCTAACAAAGTCAACCCATCAAAGGATTATCAAATGATGAGTATTTAAAACATTAAACATGAATGCATTTCCTTGTAATCAGTCATAAAAAGATAAACATTGGTGAAAGCAAGGCTCTAAGCCCACATTCCTGAGTTCCCTATACTGGGCGCAGAAACTCTGAGTCTCACCATGAGTAAGCTAAGCTTTGGGACCAACCCTAGAGTCACCTCTATTGATTACAACCTCCGTTGTCCTTGAAGTACAAACAAAACCATGTAACCAGCTAATGTCATGAAGTATGAATAGGAAGAAGTTATACATATAAGGAAATTGTGAGAATCCTTTTCCTATTCTACCCTAACCTCTGACAGGGATTTGACAATTATCTTTATCGTGAAACCCAATGGTTTGATGCATTGTTCTTCCAATTCTTTTATAATCAACTTACTGATTATAAAAATGCAAACTACAAATTACTATACATTTAAAACCATGTAATTTATACATGGAAATTTAAGAAGAGTTTAAATATATTTTGACTTTCCTCACTTAAAAAAATCCCCTGTAAATCTTAACTAATTTAATCTTTATAATATCCATGTAAGTTTGAAATTACAATCTTATCCCATAACCACAGAGAAAATAGATTTATTGATCATATCAGGAAGCCAATGGATGTTTAAGAGTGTGCAGTGAAAATACAGTTTTGACTAAAGTCAAGGGTATGTACAGGCAATCATTGTGCCTACTTTTGTCAATGAAATGTTTGTGCATGATCAAGCAGCATTGCCCCTGAGAAAAGGGTTTTGGAACATTGATCTTTATTGCTGACTCCCCTAGGTTCAATTTAAAAATAGGATGGGTGGGGATCTTCGAAACTGGGGCTGAGGGTGTAGCTTTGTGGTAGAGGGCATGCCTAGATGCACAGACCCTGGGTTCAACGGCTAGGCCCACAAAAGTAACCCAATTCTTTTACCATAGGTGTTCCACTGACGTTTCTGGCAGAAACGTGGTCCAGGAATGTCGGGGACACAGTTGCATAGCAAGGCAATGCCGGCGAGATTCAAAAACAGGACTGCTTGAACCCAAATGTACATTTATCCCAGACAAATCCCAGACTGCCAAGGACTCCATAATGTTCATGCAAAGTCTTGATTCTGTAAGTATCTTCTATTTTCTCAGCGAGGAATCCTTGCAAAGTGTCTATTTGTCTGCTGTGATACTATGTATCCACAAAGAGGAAGAAGATGACTCATTCAACTGATCAGAGGCTGTTTGCTCCAGCCCATGTTCAGGTGCGTCTGGACAGTACCCACCCCTCCTTATTAACCTGTTCATTATCTTCAGAGGTAGCGCTGTGCCCTCCTTAGTGAGTCACATAACTCCTTAGAATCCCTCTCTCATCGCTGTCTATTGAACCGTGTCCAGAATAACAGGCTTCATTTTCCTCCCAAGTGGTTATTCATGTTACTCCCAAAGTAGCCTGCGACTGAGCTTTCGGTTGACGTCTAGAATTTCCACTATCTTCTCACTGAAGCTCACAAACCATCATAAAATGCTAACACTTTGA
This sequence comes from Ellobius talpinus, assembly GCA_001685095.1. Classification (NCBI taxonomy): domain Eukaryota; kingdom Metazoa; phylum Chordata; class Mammalia; order Rodentia; family Cricetidae; genus Ellobius; species Ellobius talpinus. Next base: position 5,436 of record LOJH01037944.1, on the reverse strand, counting down.
AAATATACATGGCCCTGTCTCCATAGAACAGATATAAGAACAAAGGTTCACAAACATAATGGTTTAAATACAGAGCTTGATGGGTTTTGACAGATGTGTTAGTCAGTGGACTTGACACAGAAACCCGACCTGTCATTTTCAAGATGTCACTAAGAGAGGACTGCTAAGTCTGATATTTAGTTCCCTCACTTTAAAAATGGAATTGAAATATGTTTCCCATTGCTGTCGTTATGTTTATAAAGTCTAATATAAACAAGTCTAAGTTCAACGCTTGATTCAAGATGGGTACAAAACAAGCTTTAATTTTTTATTTTAAAACGCGTAATATATTTTGAAAATATCTAGTCAGCTCTTTCCCCAGATAAGCCCAATCTTTTTGTAATTTTAAATTTTTACTTGACACATAGTAAATCTATGGGATACAGTGTGACATTTCAATAGATGGACATAATGCCTAAAGATGAAATAGTACTAATTAACATATTTGTTACCTTAAAGATTTATGCAGGTTTTTGTGGTAAGAACATTCAAAATTCATTCTTCAAGCTATTTTTAAGTGAAAATTATTAACTAAAGTTCCCTATTGTGCTATTAAACAGTAGAATTTATTGCAGTAATCTATAGTTTTATATCACTAGCCAACCTCCACACTCGGATTCCCAGTTGCAGATAACCAACATTCTACTCTCCTGCTATTATATGACATTTCAGCTTCGGTGTATATTACTAGATCACACAGCATTTTCTCCTTGGGCCTCATTTATTTCACTTAGCGCAATGTTCTTTAAACTCATTTATACGGAGGCAAATAACGGTGCTTCATTCTCTTCTATGCGTGAATAATATTCCTGTGTGTCTGTGTGTCTGTAAGTGTGTACACCACATTCATGATCCATTTATCTACTGAGGAACACAGGTTGAGTCTACATTTTGACCACTGGGGCTAACGTGCGTGTGTTAGTTATCTCTGAAACACATTGATCTCCTTTTCTTTGGATATACATCTAGCACCCTCTCCAGCATTCTCTTTTTGTCTTTTCTTATTTCAGCCATCTGGCAGGAGTGAGGCTATATCTCACTATGGATTTCATTTGCACTTACCTGATGGTTACTGACCATGCCCACCTTTTCATATACCTACCAGCCATTGCATGTATTTCTTGAAAAATGTCTATTTGGATCATTTGGCCATTTTTAATCATGTTATTTCTGGGCAACTTTTGCCACTGAATTCTTTGAGTTTCTTAAAAATTCATAAATCTTTGTTGGAGACCGTTTGCGTTTTCTGCCCTGGTGAAAGTTGTCTGTTGTCAGCTATTTCCTTTGCTGCACTATCCAGTCCTAACTCATATAAACATAATGTATTTGCATAGTAAAAGTTCATGCAAATGTAAGAATATCTTAGATAAGAAAGTACTTAAGATACAAATTAAAGTTACATCTCTAAATTATAAGACCAGCTTAATTAAAATAAGCAATTCCTTATATACGAACTTACTAGCAACAAATACTACCTCACTGATAGAATCACAATTGCTGTGGCACCTAGGCAATAATGAAAGTTCAAGTCAATTTATAGACTTGAAGCTCTCTTCTGAGACCTATAAATTAGCCCAAGTTTTAAGTGGATTTCCCTTCAGGAAATATCCGACACATGATTAAGGACAGTTCACTTTACCTGACTGAGTCTAGATCAGCAGAGAATTCAGCACCAAAACAGACAAGAAATCCCCTGACACAAGGGGATGATCAGAACACACTGCCTGTTCCAAATCCTGCATTGCCAAGGCATGTATCTATGAAGACAGAACTGCTGCCTCTGGGGACACAAGCAGTAAGGAAGACACCTATGCACCTGAGCAAGCATGAAGGGATGCTGATTCCACAAGATGCTACTCAGAAAAAAAAATGCTGTATTTTAACCAGATATCTTATCCAGCACCGGACTAGTTTCTAACTATCATGCTGCAGATTAAATATATCACATACTAAACCCTGAGCTCTGAGCTCAGACTCAGAGCATACATGACATGAAATAGTGAATGTTCTCTTCCGTGCATTCCTTCCCTTAACATCCTACTCTCTGTTTCAAGCTCAGTGCTGTGTTAGGAGCTGACACCAAGTAAAGAATTAAAATTTTCTGATGAAGTAATGGAAGGAGAACAGTCGGAGTACTGAGAAAAAAATTTAAAACAAAGCAGGAAGAGACACAGATACAGGAAGCAGTATTACTGTAAAGGTCAGAATGTGGCTTCTGAATGGATGAGTTTTTAGCTGGGATTTGAAAATGAGTATGAATTTGGCCAAGTTGTGAGAGGGAGAGAAGTCTATGCAGTGAGACCAACTGACAAAAAGTAGAACAAGGCAGAGCTGGTCCGTGCAACTAACTGTACAAGTTGAGAACCGTCTGAACATTTCCGTCGTATTCATTGAAGATTCTAATGCTCATTAGAATAATTTTATGGAGATGGGAACATGTAATAGAATTTCTTTTTCCTGATTTATGCAAAATTACCATTAGGGTGAATGGGAATTCAGGTGAAGGTTTCTGGCATAGTCTAGAGACTGAAGGAAGTTCTAACAGACGAATGCATGCCGAGCAGGAGGCGGGAAATGGGGCGGAGCCTACAAACGGGCGCTTACAAAGCTAAGGTTTTTCTCAGCTTTAGACGAATGAAGAGACCGCTGCTCAATTCTCCCAGGAATGGATGCAATGCAGAGGCAAGGATGGGATGAGATGAGGTTGAGTGAGGCAGGGACGCGGGCTGCGACGCCACAGCCATAGGCAGATGAGGGACTTGATTCAGACACTGGTCGTGGCAGGGGGAGAGGGGCCAGGTTGCCAGACAGCGCACACCTGGAAGTGAGACCAAGCACTGATTTCTTCACATCCGTATTTCCTCCCCATCCAATGCAACCCCATTTGGGAGATTTTAATCTGAGCCATGGCAGAAACAAACACTCTCACATGTAAATGTGTATTTAGACGTTTAAACTAATGCACGTGTATTTATGCCCATAAGTCTGTATCTGAGCTTAAATCTGCAGGTGTGGTGTTTGGGGACAAAAGTAATGAAATGACTATTAAAAGCAGTTTCGGCGACCTTACTGTAGGATGTTTCCTTTCTGGACACTGTGCTTGTTTATGAAGATGCTCTTCCTTCTTCCTCCAGGTTTTCAAAACCTAGAGGACTTTCCAGGTTTATTGTAATAAAAACTTCCACTGGCAGAATTATTAAATGTGATTCCTCTCTCAGAGAAATGTCCACATCTCTTACGCTTTTATTATCTCTCAAGGGTACTGTTTATGTGTGTCATTCATCAGCACTAATAATAAGCTAGATCTCTAGTGCCTGTCCTCAAGTTTCTGGAGATGTGGGGCATAGACAATAAAAACAGCCATCTCTCCTATTCTGCTTTTAGGGGACAGAAGTTACCAGGAGCCATAATACTCTTCCCTTAAATTTCATTCAGGGTGGGAGATCCTCAAAATTTTAGGTGAGGAAACAAGGAACTCACTTAATCACATGAGCAGCCGCCATTCTTCACTGACGACCTAACTTTGAAACCTCCAAAAAGCATTAGCGGCACACAGTGATGGCATTGCTCACTTCTGCTCCAAGCACGTAAGATGGGTGCCCAAACAATCGATTACAAAGTGACTCTCATCAGGAGACAGACAAATCCTGTTCAGGATGCACGTGGCAGCTAACTTCATATCTGGAAAAGAAGGTGATCCCTTACAAGTTTTTACAATATTGTGCATTCGTTGATTTTTTTTTTCAGGTGGTTGAATTTTGCACAGAAAAAACCCACAATACGGAAGCTCCAAACCTGCAAAATAAAATGTGCAACCGCAGAAGCACGTGGGACGTAATCAAGGAGTCTGCTGATTTCCAGAATGCCTCTCCCATGGAAGGAATAGAAGCACCGCCTCCACCTATATTTTCATTGCTGAAGTCCAAACAGCGAGTAGTCTGCTTGGTGCTGGACAAATCTGGAAGCATGAACTTAGTAAGACACTTTCTGCTGACTTTCTCAAATTAAGTATAAGTTAAATATAAATATTTAAAAATATAAATATCATTTAATTTTAGCTTAGTTCTAATAAACTAACACACATATGTTTATGCCAATGAAACAGTGAGATAAAAATGATGATTAGAGGGAGGTTATAAGATTATGGATAATTTTATCTCATAACTTTTAGCTCTAACTAAAAAAATTTAATTGCACGCGTGCGCACGCACGCGCACGCGCACACACACACACACTCACAAATGAAGTCAAGTGAAATGGTGCCTGCCTAATCTTAGCTACTCAGGAGGCTGAAACAGGAACATCTCTGTGTCTATTGGTTTTAAGCCAACCTGGGCAACCTAGCAAGATCTCATCTCAGAAAAGAGTAAGGAAAGGGAAAAAATGGAAATTATCCATGATTACACCATCAAACATATCACTTCATTCTTTTCTTATTCTTAATGTTTACCTTTTTCTTCAAAAATGCAATTATATTTTGTATGTTTATATAACATGCATTTAAAACTCCCCATGTAAAAATGATTCTATGAAAGATTTTAATAATATGTCATACTTACTGAAGTAGCAAGCACTTGGGTCCACACAAGGTCCTCTGCACATAAGACATAGCTGTTAGCTTAGTGTTTTTATGGTAGTCCTGACAATGAGAATGACTGGGCCTCTTGAGCCTGCTTTTGGGACTCTTTTTCTCTTGTGGGGTCGCCATGTTCAACTTGAATATGTTAGTTTTGCTTCATCGTATTGTATTTTATTTTTATTATGTTCAGTTGTTATTTCTTAGAAGCCTGAACTTTTCTAATGAGAGACAGAAAGGGAGTGGTCCAAAGGAGAGAGAAGGTGGGGAGGAACTGGGAGGAGTAGAGGGAGGGGAAACTATAATCAGGATATATTTTATGGGAAAATAATCTATTTTCAATAAAAGGGAAATGGCAAAAAAGAAATACATCATATTTTATGATTATGTCATATATATAAAACATAATTTAATCAAGTCCCTATAGTTGGACATCTTTGATGTTTTTCTACTTGGTATTTATTAAAACATACATTTTAAAAAATATTTCATTCAGATAATTATTTAATAGATTGTTAGATAAAAATGTAAGAGTTTTATAAATAGCTAGTGGTTTTAAGGTTTATTTATTTTATTTCATGTGTATATGTGTGTGAGCCACTGTGTATATGTGCATATGTGTTTATGTGTATATGTGTGTGAGCCACTGTGTATGTGTTTATGTGTATATGTGTGTGAGCCACTGTGTATGTGTTTATGTGTATATGTGTGTGAGCCATTGTGTATATGTGTATATGTGTTTATGTGTATATGTGTATGAGCCACTGTGTATATGTGTTTATGTGTATGTGAGCCACTCTGTATATGTGTATATGTGTTTA
>LOJH01037943.1:0-18410 GCA_001685095.1 Ellobius talpinus | reverse complement strand
CTCTCTCTCTCTCTCTCTCTCTCTCTCTCTGTGTGTGTGTGTGTGTGTGTCCTCAGAAATGAATAATTTTGATAGTGCACGAGTGGGTTCCTCATGAAAGAGCTATTGTGCCCCTCCCACTCTCTCTTATTCAACCTCTCAGCCTGTGATGTGTTCTTACTGTGATGGCAAAGTAAGAACACTCTTGTTATCTGTATTCCCTGGATCCTGGCCTTCCTAACCTTCAGAACTGTACAAAATGAATCTCTGTTCTTTGTACATTTTCCAGCCTAACACAGTCTCTTTTAGCAACCTCAACTGGACTAAGACACCATCCTAATTGCCCTATTCCTAATATTGAAATGATTCCAGAACATTAATTTATTCCTACGAATTTTTTGGTTCCAAGGATCAAACTTGCTTCCCTATCTTCTTAGATTTTATCAGATTTCTGGCATGCAAATTCACTTCAGACTAAATCTTACTTTCTACTTTACTATGGAATCACTTGGATAGTTCTTGGTGGTCTTTCTATAGCTACAAAGGGATAATCTTTTGCCAAATATACTGTCCTATTGTATCCATATATTTATTCATACTTGTCTTGTGTCCCATATTTAAATTGAAATATTTGACCACTGATAACCAAAGATAGAAATGAAGGGGTGTTTGGTCAAGTCTAATATCCAGCAGTGCTTCTAAAATTTGAATGAACCTACAGATCACCTGCAGCTCTTGTCCAAATCCAGATTCAGATTCAGTAGGACTGGGCCTGGCCATCTGCATTTCCATTGAGCTCCTTGAGGATCCATTGATTCAGGTTCCTTTAAGGTAAGTATATATTTAACCCTAAGATTAAAACTAGCTATTTTAATTTGACAAGTATAACTGTCTGGCTTCTTATCTAGTCTTATAATCCTCTCTCCTTAACTCAGTTCATCTGCTTCTGACCCCAAAGGATGTGAGTTATTTGGCCTTTAATTTCAAGAGACAAGAACCTTTGGGATTGCATATTGTCAGTGCTTTATGAATGATGTTTGCTCTTATTGAAACCAATTATGAATGTTCTTTGAATGGTAACTTCCAAGTGAATATTGCAAACACAGTGGTTACCAGCTAAGTTAGGTCCTGTCTTATTTCCACTCCATTGGTGCTTCCTCCCAAAGTCTTGCATCAGGGTATAATATTTAGTTTCACATACAGTTAGTATCTGTGTAGTTCATGTAAAGTACATGTTAAGACGTCACTTTGTAATTGCCTATTCCACAGTTCAGACAGGCTGTCCCCAATTAATCCAAGGAGAAATGATAGCAAGACAGAGGAAAAAAGGACTTGCAGAGGCCAGCACCTACACAAAAACACTCGGAGGTTGTTCTTAAACTTATTTTTAGTTCTTCAGTTGGCTTAATAGGCCACTGCACCATGAAGCAGCTGCTTTCAAAGTTGTGAGGCTTAAAGGATTCATCAGTATCTTAATTTGTTATCTTAAGGCTGCACTGGCCTCTAGAACAAAACTCTCTGTTACACTGTGCTTCTTCAACTAAAAGTTATTCTTGTTGACTCCTCACTTCTTTTTCTCCAAATACAAATGTTGCACTCCTGTAATTGGTTCCCGAGTGTTGACTTTCAGACATCTTTCCCTACTAGTTCTCTGACCTACCCCATCTTAGTCATGTCTTCCATTCTCTCTCTAGTTCTGTGTGACCAAGTTTTCTTCTGAGCATCCACATTGGTAACTACACTTTGTCACTGGCACTTAGCAAGTCAAGAAACCACTCAGGAACTTTTGGAAATGGGGTTGTATCTTCCTTCCTCATGCAGGTGTTTCTATTTATTCTGCTGGGTTTTACCTTGTTCTTCTAATTACTCTGTCTCTGTGTGACTTTGAGTTTGGGTTCTGCTAGGTGCCATATTAGGGCTTCCTCAGAACTTTGACTTCTACAAATTTGTCAGACATGGCTGTTTTATCTTCATCATTGTAGAGAAAGTTTGGAATGGACAAGACTAACAACTGGTATCTGTGGCTTTTTCTTTATATTACATTTACATTTCTAAACCATCATCTAAGATAGTCTGCTTGTCAGCAGGACAAGCACATGTTATTTAGCCTTTCTCATCCTATCTATCACCTGCCAGTCTAACTACTCATTTCGTTTACCGCCTGATTTCTTTATGTAGTGAGGGCCTAAACCGTGGGATTTGGGTAAGAAGGATTCACAGACTGATAACACATGGATCAACTAAAAGCGGTAGGTATATAGTTGAGAGCAGAACAGAGCAGAGTGAGGGCAAGAGAAAGAGAGAGAGAGCCAGTGAGAGAGAGAGAGTGAGAGAGAGAAGAGAGAGAAGCAGACACACATAGAGATGTAGACAGAGAGGAAGGCTAAGACACAGAAAGACAGAGACATGAAGAAAGACAGACAGGAGGGACAGAGACAGACAGACTCAGAAAGAGACAGATAGAGACACAGAAAGAAGAGACAGAAAGACAGAGATTTGGGGAAGGAAGGAGCCCCTTAAATCCCTTCACTACTTGGAATTGCATGTAAGTCTGGGCTCTCAGATGTGGTTAGATATATGGATAAGGTGAATGTGTGTGCATTGGGACATGCCTGTGCAGCAAGTATTCAGAGAAGGGCAACCTATGGGAACAAAGCAGGACTTACTTGTTTGACTTTCTTCTAGGATAATCTTTCCTCAAAACAGCATGCAAATTGAACAGATATCATGTCTGCTCATTGTTAGGCAACATGTTGCAATAGTCACTCTAAATCATAACTGAATAATTAGAGTTTCTCATTAAACACATGAAGAGTCAAAACTCTAAGTCTGGCTTAGCATTTAATCTTCCCTGCCCAGATACTTTACACTGAAAAGCTACAGTGGGAAGGTCGGGAAAGAGCCTCTCTTGAGCATCTCCTCCTCCACTTGTTAGCTGCCTTTTGGGTGAAGCCACTGTTGAAGCTGGGAGAGGTCAGGAAGCAGACTGCTCCAACTTGACAGGGTGATGACATTGCCCTTTCTGAGACTACTTTTCAGATGATTAAAGCTGGTGTCCCAGCTGGCATTGTTCCATGTGTGTGGAAGAGAAATAGAGCTAACTCTTTCCCTCCTGAGCTGTTCAGAGATGCCCATGGGGAGATTGATCTTCCATTCCCTGGGCCTCTATCTAACTACTCTCCATAAAGGACGATTGCTCAAAAAAGCCTTCAATCTAGGCTGACCTAACCACTATACTTACTTCTAGGTACCCCAGGCTGGAGGCAAACCCAAGCCCACAGCCCATAATAGCCTTTATGGACTTGACTGATATCCCCTTGTGGTTCCCAGTGGAGAGAATGCATAGCAAAGTATCTTGAGAGCTTCAAACTGGGCCTGAAGTTCAAGACTAATGCTCCAGTCTCTACCTTCAAAGCAGAAGATGGGTGTATTCCCTACAGAGACATGACTTTGTGTCTCTTTTCTCATGTACTGTCCTCTCTGTGCCACACTCTGACCCTTTTTTGTATTATCAAAATACAAGATGCTTTTAAGAGTTTTTGAATATAGCCATTTAAGAAGGCACTCTGGTGTTAACATTCAAAATTGAGCGTCCACACATACCTACACATATATCTGAAAGAAACCCTGACATATCCAGTAGGATTTATATGCAGAGAGGTCCACAAAAGCTCTGTTCTCACCCTAGTGTTCCCAGGCAAAATCTAATTCCTGATAAAGACTGAATCACTACTTTAATATATTAATAACTATTATACCAAAGATTGCAAAAAAGATTCATCATATATCCAAAATATAAACTGGTTAGGTATTATTATATATTCATTAAATCTGGTCACCTTATCCCAAGTCAAATGCCCATAAAAAGGTGGTATAAAAAGAGATTGTAAAAATTATGCAGTAGTCTAAATTACTGAAACAAACAGAAAAATATGATTAAATTTTAGCAACATGAAATCTAAAACAAAGAAGACCCCAAAATATTACATACAATATCATATTCTTAAAGATAAAAGCAACACAGCTAAAATAGTGCATCATTTTAAAAGAATGTTCCTAGTTATAGTAAAATTAAGTGAAAGGAAAGAGGCAGGTGATTAGAGGATTAACGGCGAGACATTTCTTCAATGTGGAGGCAAAGGCAGTGGTTGCAGTGCAGTAAGATGGCGGCCTAGTCCAGAAGTGGCATTGGGAAAGAACAGCTGCTTTACTAGTGACCAATGATGAGAACGTATCAGTAACCAATTCAGTGATGCTCCCTCGTTCACGGCTTCACTTTACTCCATTTCAGGTACCCAGAGTCCTGTGTCCTTTGTCTCATTTCATCTCATAATCCAAACACTGAACTATCCCACATTATCCCAAAAGAAGAGTGATTTCAGGACAATATGATGTTTTGAGGGAAAAGTTTTGAGAAACCACATTCGTATGTCTTTTACTATGGCACATTATTGGGGCTCTTCAATTATTGCTGTTGTTGATTTTTTACTGATAGTAGTTTGCAAGCAAAAATATGTATGTGTATATAGGACAAAACATAACATTTATAGAATTTCAAAAGAAGGGGAATGGGGGAAAAGGAGGAAGAAGTCAATTACAGAAACACACACCATTGATTGGAGGGTGAACCAGTTGCTTTCATCACTGCTGTGATCCAAATACTTGAGCAACTTAAAGAAAGGGTTTCTTTTAGTTCCCAGTTTGAGTGGCTTTAGTTCACAGCCCTCGGCTCTGTCAATCATGAACCTGGAGATAAGTGCAGAACCATGCTAGCGGGAGGATGCGGCAGATACTGTTCACCTCGTGATGAACAGGTTAGAAGTACAAAGGGAAGGGACTTGGACCGTGTATACCTTCAAAAGTATTCACCCAGTGTCCCCTGTCCGGAGGCTTCCAAGAACCTTCCAAAATAATATAACTCATTAGGATCCAAGTGTTCACTGCTTGAATCTATTGGGGCGTTTCATTTTCAAGCCAAAATAAAGAGGAAGAACATTGGCAGGGAAGATGTCTCATGGCAGACAATAGCTAAAAGAGACACTGAAGGTTTATTGGAAACCCACTAAATGGAGGGGAAGGAAAAGCACCCCAAGAGCAGTATTTCAGAAAGCAAAGCAGCACACAGAGCCTAGCCTACTAGAACAGTAGTGACATTGGATGTCATTGCTGAGAACAGAGAAGACCAAGGCATGGAAGGGCTTATGTTTCTCCCTAAAGAGTGTGAAAATTTTTCTTTGGCTTCAGGATCAGGAGACAGCAAATGGGTTGTGCAGGTTGCTGTTCCTGTGGATCCCACAGAGAATTCTTGTGTCAACATAAGGAATGGTTTGGCTCTACCCATATGAATTATTGGTAAGGCAATTGCTCATGACAGAAGGTAGAAAACTGGCAAAGCAAGTGCCTCACAGGCTTTCTGAAGAGGGAAGATTATTGATTTGATGGGGTGGGGGAGCAGCAGCAGGAAAGTTTACCTAGTTCTCCAAAGGTATGGCCATGTAATACAAAATCCACTAGTAAAGAACCGATATAGACCTTCAATGGCACCTCCAGATTTCTTGTGTCTTGTCTGCATTAGCCTTCCCTCTCCAGGCATTCTGTGGAATTCATCCTCTCCATTCATTCTACTCTAGTTACGAAAGTCTGCTGTGCACCTACAACTACATGTCAACTAATATGGTAAGAGAAATACCGAAATGAATAAGTTATAGTTCGTGTTCAGTTGCGATGCTAGCCAAGCAGAAAGACAACCCACCAGGAGACATGCTCGAGTATGCAAAGTAGTAAAATAGATGTAACTTATGCAGGGCTAGAGACAAAGAGGCAATCGGTGGCAGCTGTGTCAGAGACGGGTGGCATTGGATCTGGCTTGTAAGGGTTAACACGAAGTGGGACATCCAGACAGGAACATGGAAAATAGAGAGAACAGGAGCAGAAGACCACTGGTGGAGACACCCAAGTGTAGGCTGGAGCCAGGCCCAGAACAGGACTTCTAGAACTTGCTGAAGCATTTCAACTTTGTTCTGCATGCCAGTTATTAAACAGGGTGGTGTCAGAAGGCTATCTGGGTCTTTAGCATTATGTCTACTGGCCACATGTAGAAGCTGGAATGGAGGGGGATGAAACTAAGTTCACAGAGAATATCCAAAAGGCAGTGGCCATATTTAGCAAATGAGTAATTCTGGACCAAGAAAGGCTGTGGGAATCAGTAAGGTCAAAAAAAAGAAGGCCTATATTGTGAGGTAGGTCATTCTCCTCCTCTTCAGCCACATGGGTAGATGGTGTATTGGTCTTTGAGAAGGCCAAAAGAAGCAGGGGATTTAGGAAGGGCCACAGGGACAGGAAGGGTGTTTCCATTTTACACCTGCTAAAAGAAACTTGTGACTCACAGGATGGGGTGTCTGACTGTCCAGAAGATTTTACAGTCCCCAGTTATCCTGGCTCCTATCTACTTCTGTAATTTCATACAACCTTGGAGCTAAGACCACAGCCAAGGGGTGGGGCCCACACTGCCTCATCACAAATGTAAATAACATCTACTTCAGCCATAAATATATTGCAGGGGAGTGCCTTTTTAGTAGGTACATACCAGGGAAAGATTGGCAAAAGAACAGAATACAGCCTTTGAAAATTAACTTACAACAATTGTACAGAATAATATCATCGCCAACTAACATAGCCTGGCTTGTGTAAGAATTAAGTTCAAGCAGCCCTGGATAATTGCAAGGTAGGTCCAGTTTAGAGACTAGGCATTGTTCGCTATGCTTTCTTCTCCAGAGTAGCCGTGCAGTGACCATTTCTAGCTCCGTTTTTCAGATGAGAAAAGTAAGGCCGAGAGAGTTCTTTTGGGCCCATCATCAGATGACATCTGGAAAGCTTCTTTCCACTCAAAGTGGCACTGTCTGACCAGTATGCATGTTTTCTGTGTTCGCAATGGGGAATCATGCTAGATATAAAAAACCTTTCCTCTCCACAATACGACAAAGTGCTTCCCTACAGCGCTATCATTCTGAGAGCCATGTTTAGTTGCTGGACCTTTTAAAAACCCAGCTCCTGTGGGAATTGTTTTAGTGAAATACAGGAGCTGTAATGGTGTTCACCAGTACCTGATATTCTGTTTGCTTCAGCTGATACTTAACAGTCCAGTGGTTAGAAGATAAAAAAGAATTATTCAGTCTAGCTGATAAAAGGAAACTTTAGAATGCTGATTCAATTGTTTATTTAAGCACAAGTTCAGATATGTCTTCGACATAATATGATGTAGGAAGAAGATAGGGATCTGTCCCCGCAAAGAAACACCATAGGGGCGGCAAACCATTGCTCTGGTGCTAACTAGCAGCACAGCTCTGCTGTAGCCTGCTGTGTCTTTGTTTCCTGTTTGGCTCTGGATACTGTGAGGCCAGGACTGGGCAGGACAGAATGCTGGGGCTCTTTGTCCAAGCTCAACCTTTTGGGGAAGGGAAGAAACTGGAGGCAGCATTATTTTCAGGCAGCGATAGTGAAGGCAGCCAGAGATTTTTCTAGAGCCCGGGTCTCTAGGTTTCTGCTCTCTTATTCTCTACATTGTCTGATGTGTGTATGTGTGTCTGTGTGTGTGTGTGAGAGAGAGAGAGAGAGAGACCTTTTCTCCAGGCTTATGGGGTGAGGATACTTTAAATTCTTTTTTCAGTTTTTTTTCTTTTTCCTCTCTGTTAGAACAAGCAAAGTTTGTAAGTAACACATAATTTAAACCCTCAGTTTGTCAATGTGGCAATGTTTTAGACCTTTTTTTCATTTTGGCTTTATTCCTTTTGATTGATTTTATTGAACCATACATTTTTCTCTGCTCCCCTCCCTTTCTCTCCCTTCCCCTTCAACCTTCTCCCATGGTCCCCATGTTCCCAATTTACTCAGGAGATCTTATCTTTTTCTGCTTTCTACTTCCTATATAGATTAGATTTATGTAAGTCTCTCTTAGTGTCCTCATTGTTATCTAGGTTCTCTGGGATTATGGTTTGTAGGCTGGCTTTCTTTGCTTTAGGTTTAAAAAATACCTATGAGTGAGTACATGTGATAATTGTCTTTCTGTGTCTGGGTTACCTCACNTACCACATTTTCCTTATCTATTCTTCTGTTGAGGGACATTTAGGTTGTTTCCAGGTTCTGGCTATGACAAAGAATGCTTCTATGAACATAGTTGATCACATGTCTTTGTGGCACTATTGAGCATCTTTTGGATATATACACAAAAGTGGTATTACTGGGTTTTGAGGTAGGTTGTTTCCTAATTTTCTGAGAAAAATCGCCATACTGACATCCAAAGGGGCTGTACCCACTTGTACTCCCACCAGCAGTGCAGGAGTGTGGAGCATATCCAAACTTTGTTTTAGACATTTAAGAAGTGAACTTTCTGAAAACTTCTAGACCAGTGATCAGCAAACTACAGTTCTTAGACCATATAAAGATTGTGTCTGTTTTGGCAAATAAAGTTTTATTGGAACATGGTCTTCCTCCTTCATTTCCTATGCTTGCTTTCTTACTAAAATGGCATGGCAGTGCTTGGAAGCTACAACAAATAACATACAGTCAGGTCACAAAATCTAATGTATTTAGTAACTGGTCCTTGACAGAAAAACTTTAAGAAACTAAGCGCCAGACATAGATTCTACAGACTTAATTCTAATTTGGATTACGATAACCCCCAAGGAGAACAACAGGAAATTAGAATCCTGTTTACATAAAACCATTGACAGCATGAGAATTCACCAAGAATGTCATTGGTTACTTAGTTAGAATTGATTTGTCAAACTTCAATTTTTGACATTTTAAACAGTAAGGGAACTCACATTCAGTTGCTTCTACCACTTTTAAATTATCAGTGCCCCTTCCTCTAATCTCCATGAGAAGGACTCAGAGATAAGCCTACACTTCCTGCTGCCATGCCTGTGTATCTGGGGCACTGTGGCTATGGTCTGAACCGTCTTGCTCCAGTGAAGTCTTGCGTTGCCTCTGGCCACCTCAGTCCCATTTGGTCTTGTGGTAACTCCACTCCACCATCAATGACTATTCTTTCTTCCAACAAGTACTCTGAATGAAGGGATCCCTTCTTGCATTTTCTTTCAGAAAACAAAGCTGGATCCAAGGCTTACCAGCAGGAAAGAAATAATATCTCTCTCGTGCTGGCTGGAATGAGGACAATATATTCATTCTAAGGGCAATGGAGTTTCTCAGAGGATCCAAGGTGAACACTAACCCGTGGACTCTCAAATGCTCAAACAGCACCGGGGCTCTTGGCATCTCACCCTTCTGTGCAACCTGATGAAGAACAATGTGCTGTCTCTGTGGGTTCCGAAATGAGAGTGAACAGAAAGGATTCCTGTGAGATGCGTGCTCCCCCCATTTACTTTTAGCAAGCCCTAGATGTCACAAGATACTGGAGCCTGAAGTCAAAGTAATATGGTAGCTATGTGCCATAGCAGTAAAATTAGAACTGCATTTCCCAGAATTCCTTGCTTTTCCTTCTCTGGGATTTGCCTGGAAAGAAATGTGCTTGTTCTTTGAAGATGAATGTAAAGGAAAAGTCCCTTCTCTCCACTGAGAGTTAGAAGGTCTGGTGGACATTGTCGCCTTTCAGACTTGTCACTGATCTGGGGATTCATGTTGGTGTGGACAGCGGGCAGGCACACAGCTCCTCCAGTGACTGTCAAGTATCCTCTCTGACCTTCCTTCACATTGCTTTCATTTCATCCTCTCCCACTACATATCCTGACTGCTAATACTACTGTTTTCAGGCCCAAGACCAGATATGGACCAACTGCCACACAGATTCCTTGCTCAATTCCCACAACTGCTGAAGGCCTCACCTTTATCATAAGGCCCTTAGTCTGGAACCTCATAGTGGTTTCTGTTCCCCTGGTTAGATCCCGAATGAGGCCATTATATAATTCTGCTGAAGGATCCAAGCCCCCAGTCTTCAAAGACAACAAGATTCTTGCTTCCCTTGTCACCTCTGCAGGTGACTATGCAGACTATGTCTGCAAGGCACAATGTGCTGGAAGTGACAAGCAAACAGGGAAGTTCTATCCAGGAACATTTTTAAGGTCCTTAGCTGAGAACCCATCATCAGAATGCCTGAGTAACCCCAGAGTCTCATCTTATACATGTAGGATAGACGTTGCTTGTGAGACTCTGAACTTTGAGTACCTAAGTATACAAGACAATGGATCCATCCTTGGGACTTGGGCAAAAAAAGAGTCCAGGAAGCAGTTCATTCCATCCTGAGGCATGTCCACTTTCTATGTGGTAACAGGTGGTGGTGATGGTGTTCATGTTGAGTGTAATTAATTACTCAGCATGTGAAGAGCTGGAGGAAGAGAGAAGGTGCTGCCTCTGCAGTGAGGTTGAGGGTATAGCAGGGAGATGCCTTCAAGTGATGCTTTCCCTTCCTTTTGCTGCCCTTAGCCACAGGATGAAGCCTTGGGAACTTCATTGAGAGGAGGGAGGCAGAGAGCTGGATCCTGTGGTCTCAGATCCTAGGTCCCCAGTGCTTCAGAACAGTCACCCCATCACAGCTGCATTGGAATGCAGGTGACCCACGGAAGCAGGGGGATGGGACATCACCCCATGCTGCTTCTTAATTAAAAAGTGTCACATGTGCAATGTATAGTTAATGAAGACCCAGCCCTACAGGCTACAGCAGAACAGGCTGGCGTTACAGGGGGGCACCTGCTCTGGGGTTCTCGCTGAACTCAGGGCTTTTGGAGATACTGTTGTTTCTATCCCCATCCAGCCCCACTGGATCCCAGGGTGCTCTTTGGTTGTGCCAAACATGTTCCTCTCTCAAAGATGTAGAAAAGGATGTGCTATCCTCGGTCTTTCTTGCTCCAGGGAACCTCCTAGGAGGTCTCTTGCTTTCACTTCTTCCTGTCATTGCTCAAAAGTTAGTTCAAATCACTGAGGACGTTCCTGATCATTCTACTGTACAGCCTTGCGGTCTTTATCTCTTTCATCTTTCTTGCTCTGAGTTAGCCTTACTAATAGTATAACAGAATAAAGAAAACACAGCTGCACTAGAGATTTTCTGTCCTCTTACATCCAAATGGTGGCACTTCTTTGAGACGTTTGCTGTCATTCCCCAGAGGACTATTACCTTTGGATCCCCTGCTTTATGACACCTCCTGGAATACAGATATGAAGACTTCGATGCTAATCACCTCCCCCACAACTGGAGTTGTTCTTCTTGGCATTACAGAAGCCCATATTTCTTGAAAGGATGCAGGCAACATCTTCCCTCTGTTCCTCTTCTTGATCCACTGGCCTCTCTAACGTCCTTTCATCAGTTTCAACACCTCCCATTATTCTAAATCTAGCCTGGCTCAGAATGGGGAAGCCAACATGAAGAGCAAGGACGACTTCAAGTTTGCCGCTTCTTTTGGAAAGATGTGAGCAAGCAACTTGATAAGCTGCTTGCCGCGCTTTCTCCTGAGGCATTTGCTCCAAACAGTATGGGATTTCAGGGTCTGGCTTGCTTTGCCTCCTTCAGGTTTATAAAGAGGAAACTTTTGCTCACTCGGCTCAGCCGATTTGAGAGAAGTGGTGGGAAAGGCTGTTTGTTTGTCTTTTGATCACAAAGCTAAGAGTTTGGCTCCAAGGCTGAAGGTCTCCTCCCCTGGGGCTTTCATCTCTCGCCTGACATTCCCTTTGCTTATGGGAGTTGAGGAAACAGCGGGGGGGGGGCTTGCAGGTGGACAGATACTCTGGCCTCATCAACCTCTGTCCTTAGTGTGACCTCCCATCAGCGACTGTGCTGGGTTTTTTTTTCAGATCAGCTCTCAAACCTAATCTCTCCCTCCCCTTTGTCCTACAAACAACCAAAAGGAAGGGAAAATAAACTCAAAACAAAACAATAGCCACATTTATTTTGAGGAGTGAATGTTTCTTATTTGAAGCCACAACTAATCATTTGCCTTTTATGGGATCTGAGTGGTGAAGTGAGGTGGAAAGGGGTTGAGGTATGGAACCCACTCATTTTATAGACGAGGACAAGGCCATATTCAGGCATTCTGGTGCTTGTCTGAATCATATAGTTTCTCTGTCAGTCTCCCGCTCCTTGTAGTATGTCTCCCCCCTAGTTTTCAGGGCACCCCACAGATGTGTGCAATGTTCGCTGTTGTGACTAGCCTTAAACCCCAGCAAGCAGAGACACGGTTCCTGGAATCAGCATGCAGGCTGCACCACAGTCCCCACAGGCGGACACATTGAGAAAAACGAAAGCCAAAGCACTCAACTGCGGGCTTTCCACTCTGTTCCTGAGCCAACACAGGGAGAAGCTAATTCCGTAGGTTTCAAGAGTGGGGCCTTATAGTGAGACCTCCAAGAAGGCCACCAGGGCCTCTTCCTTTTCTCATTCTGAACCAAGGAGGAGGGTCAACTCCAACCAGGACTTTGGTCATTGACTCTGCTCTTCCTTCTTTAGGGAGTCCAGCAGCCTTTCAGGACATGTGGCTGCACCCACGTCCCACTCCTTCCTCGGCACTTGGCCCAGAGAATAATACTTGGGTGCTGAGTGACCTCAGGAGACCGTGAACCAGTTTTGAACCCTATCCCTCGAGACATTCAGCCTCATAGTGGATTGGGTGAAGTCTTTCTTTTAAAGATAAAGTCCTTGGCTAACTGAAGTGCTTTTGCTCGTGTAGAAAATCTATAAAGGTAAAAGATAAAGCCCAGAGGGCAAACCTTTGCGCTCTCTGGGTCTCCTGGAAAGAGGGCAGGCAGGGCTCATGCACACGAGGCAGACGCTGCTTGTGCAGAAATGGAAATTCTCCCTCGCCTTTCCTTCCACACTTAGTTGCTTCATTATATTTTCAGGCGAGTGAGTCATGGGTTCCTGGTGCGTGGTGCTGTCTTTTTCAATTAATGCTTTTCACAGAAGTTCAGGTTTTAAACAGCTCCTCCTCTCTTCCCAGGTCTGTTCCATTTCCCAGAATGGTTGCCAGCACTGGAGCTAATTCCTTTTCAGAGAACCTACATTTCTCACCTGCTGACTGCAATTAGCCACTGCCAGCTGGGGCCTGGTGTGCAACTGAAAAGCTTACAAGAAGTGGGGACCACGCAGAACCCAGACAGGGCATAGGAGGTGCAGAAATAAGGAATGGTGCCCTTGTCTACCAGACTCTTCTGTGAATTCAGGGCTTGCTGACCCTCTGCACAGCCCTCCCTCTGCACAGCCCTCCCTCTGCACAGCCCTCCCTCTGCACAGTCCTCCCTCTGCACAGCCCTCCCTCTGCACAGTCCTCCCTCTTCAAGCTTTGGGCTGGCCATCCCTATCCTATGTTGTTATATCTCTGGGTTTGTAGTCTACACTTAACATCTCAGTCACGAATTTACTACTAAGTACATTTTGTTAGGTAATAAACAGCCTTGCAAGAAAAATTAAATCCAGCTAAGGCTTCTCTCCCTGTGTTTGTGAGCTAGTTATGCAACTAACCTTAACTATGAGGGCTGACAGTGTTTAGAATAGCCTCAGAGATGCTTAGTCTGACTTCCCCATTCTATAGCCGAGGACATTGGATCTGGGAGGGAGGTCTGGTTCATCCAAAGTCTTATAAGAAATTTCAGGGCTGGGTAAATTCCCCATCTACTGATTCCTAGGAGGCCTCGCTGCTGATCTTGGTGGCAACTGTGCTGTAGAACAATGAGAAAGGAACCCAGATGGTTGTCCTGGATAAGATGGCAGAAACCTAAGCAGTATGGTTCCCAACCAAAAGCAAAACCTTTTGATCATGGGTCAGACCTGGCTCCCGAAGTAATTGCCATCCGGGTTGTTGCTCGCAGCTGCTGAATGCACTCTCTTCTCTACCCCATAAAGGTAGTGTTCTCAGCCTTCCAAGATGTCTTGCCTTTATACTGCCACAGCAGAAACAAATTTCCAAACAGGGGAAATGAGCAGTGTGTTCCTGGTAGCTCTGCAGTGTGTGGAGGACTCAGCCTATTAAGGTCTATGACTCCTGGAGCAACCACATTGACTTGGTAAGGTTGAGCTGAGTCCTTCCAGTGTTTTCCACGCCCAAAGTAGAGCAGAACCCTGCTGGGTTCACCGCCCTCCAGAGAGATGACCTTATATTAGGTTCAAATAGTAGCTAGACTTCTACACAGCAGGGAGTAATAAAAAGAATCTGGACTTTGAAATCCAGCCCCAGTTGTTTTTGTGGTAGGCATGTGTCACAGCTCTCTTTTCTCATTTATAGCATAGACGCCTGTAGTGCATGTCACATCATTTCCTATTGCTATGCCAGCATACCTGATGCTGGGTCCTTAGAAACAAATGATGCTTTTAAACACATGGCACTGGCTTCTGCCTAGCTTTGGTGACAGCTTCATAGTAGATGGCACCACACACATAGGAACATGTGTGGAGAGTTTTGTATTGCAGGACAGGAGGAAAGATGAACAAGTCTTTCCCTTATATAACATCCCATTCTCAGGAAAGCTAACCAGAGAGTGCAGCATTAACCCCTTCAAAAGTCAATGCTTCCACTGACTTAAACCCCACCTCTTAAAGAGTCAACCACCTCAGCACCACTATACTGGAGAGTAAACTTCTAGCTCACAAAATTTGGGGAAACAAGCTACACTCAACTTACTGCATAGAACATAGAATATTTGGCTTTCTGAAAGGATAAAGAAAAATATATACGTCAAAAGAACTTTTTGTGAAAATAAATCTTCACTGTCTTGGCCTCTAGTGCCAACTCTCCATTTTACTGATGAGGAAAACCGAGGTCAAGTGAAGTAAAGTTACTTTTCCAAGATCACAGCCTCCTTTACTGCTTCATGAGAGAAGAAATCTTGGTGAACTTTATCAATACAAAGGCCATACTTCAAGGAAATAAGGGTCTGCCTGCTGGTAAATGTTTAGCAATTGGCTGAGTACTTGAAGTGGAGATGGCTGAGAGAAAGATCTGATTCCTCATGTTGATTTTTATCTCAACATCACTGGTGATTCCCGTACAAGCGAAAGAAAGAATACAGGGTGTTCTGCTGAACCACTCCCCCATTTTCTTCCTATGCTCACACTGTCCCAAGCAGAATATAGGCACAATAGAATCTGCCAACCTTTGTGTCTTCCTAGTCCTTTGTCTTTGTTTAGTTCCATGTTATTTCATCACATGTATTCTTCTTGCCACTGTCACAATCAAGACACACAACAGTTTCATCAGCATTGTTGAAAAAGGACTGCTCTTCTCCCATCTCCTTCCTTCCTTCCTTCCTTCCTTCCTTCCTCCCTCCCTCCCTTCCTCCCTCCCTCCCTCCCCATCCTTAAAAGCTAACAACCTATAATAGGCTCTCTTCTTCTTCTAAAATTGTGCTATTTTTAAAACCACGTCATATGTGCAGCTCGCATAGTATATAATCCTTACGAAGCATACAGTTTCATACATTTTATAATGTATTTTTGATAATAATCACCTTATATTACCCTTTCTTAATCTTTACCCACTGCCTCTAGACCTATTCTTTCCCCAAAGTACATATTATTTCTTTCATGTCTTTTAAAAAATTGCGATTGCTTGCATGCACATGGGTATGGATCATGAGAAAGTTACCAGTGGCTACATCAGTGAAGGTAAAGATGGCTACCATTCCCCCCAGAAGCTATTAACTGTCAATAGTCCCTCAGCTGAAGTCAGACCTCAGAACCCTGTCTACCACCCATGCTAGAATGTTGACAAGCTAGTTCTTCTCCAGATCTTGTGAAGGTACCCACAGTTCTTGTGAGGTTAAGAGTGCAGGACCGAAAGACAGCCTTTCATTGCGCTCTTGCCCATCCTCCAGCTCTGATGTTCCTTCTGTCTTCTCTTCTGTAATGACCCTGGAGCCCCGAGAGAGTGAGATGGGATGATATAGACATTCATTTTAGGGCTGGACACTCAACAGGCATGTATTCAGTACTTGGATCAGTGCTGAGTCTCTGCAGTAACTGCTATCCACTGCATGAAGAAGCCTACAGGCCAGGGTTGAAAGCAACACTAGCCTATGCATATAAACAGTTTTCATCATGCCCATTTAGTAAAACAACAGTAGTAGGTCCCCCCTAAGGCCCATGGCCTCCATAGCCACTGGCTTTTGACAAGAGTTTATAGTACTAGGCATGAAATTCCCCCTTGTGAAGCAGGTCTCAAATTCAATCAATCCAAGAGCACTTGATTATGAGCATTTCCCCCATGCTGGGTAGGACTCGATGTCTCTTTTCCCATAACTACCTTCATAAGACCTCCTGGTACTAGAAGAGCCAACCAGCAGAGAGGAAGCTCCCAGCTCCATTCAAATCTGACTTCTCAACATTCTGTAACCAAAGTCTATGCTGTCTTCACCAATAGAGTCATCCTGTCTAGTTTTAGGAGTACTGGGAGTGGTAAAACTCGCTTACATTGTTTGTGGGGGCCTTTGATACCTCCTTGGCCAAGAACTTATAGGGAAGTGCCCAACACCTAGAAGTAGGATTTTTGTTTAATAACCCATAGACTCTGATAGCAGCATTGACCACCCATGCAGGGTACCTCTATTCAAATTCCTTTAAAAATGTTTATACTTCTTAAAATTAGCTTGAAGAGTAGTGGACTTGCATTTAGTCTTCTCATACATTATTCGTATTGGTTAACCCAGAGTCTCTTACTCTTCCTCTCTTCCATCTCCCTATCACCCTCCTTACTTAAACTTTTCTGCTCCAGCAACCCCTCCCTTCATATCACCTGTGTTCTATTATCCCCCCAATCACTTTATGGCCTCTTTTCCTCTCCCCTGTCTTGGATTCTAGATTCCTCTTCCAGATTCCATGTCTCTGAATATGGTCCTCATTAATGCAAAAATCTAAAAAAAATCAAATTTAGGTTTTATATATGGAGGAAGATATGAATTGCTTGTCTTTCTGACCCTGGGTTGCTATCAAATTTTGCCAAAGCCCATTCAAGTTGTTGCATGTATCAGCAGTTCACTATCTTTTACTGTTGGATAGTTATTCAATGATACAGGTACACTACAGTTTGTTTACTCACCTGATGGAAACATAGCCCAGGGTCTTGTGCATGCTGCTCAAATATTCTGTATCTTTATTCCTTCATCATGTATTTTCAGTTAACTTTTTCATAAAGTATGGGGTTTATATGAGAAAGCTCTTCATTCTTTTTTCTTTCTTTTTTGTTTATAGTGAAATCTTTACAGTATTATTTGTTGAAAATGTTATTTCTGTATTAATGCTTATACAGTAGTCAGAACATAGTTATTCATATGTTGGTGGATCTATTCTGAGTTTTCTATTCTGTTTCATTGATTTGTGTCTATTTTATAACAATTTACATTTCATGTTTTACTGTAGAAAAGATCACAAAACAATTCTTACAAAGAAGGCAATTAAGAACTATAGGGGAGCATTTTATGGAAGTGTGTCAAGAAGTTAATATAAATGCTTGGTTAAATTTTTGGTTGTGTTTGTTATATTTTCAACCTCATAATATTAATAATATGACTTTCTCATGCTAAGTAAATATTCATTTTCATGCTTAAAAATAATAATCTTCCAGCATCGTGCTAAGTAGAGAAAAGCTAGGAGCATTTTGGTGAAAACTGGGAGCAAGGTAAAGATGTCTACTCTTTCTACTTCTGTTCAATATAGTGCTTGAAGATTTGATTAAAACAATAAGGCAAGTGAAGGAGATAAAGGGAATACAAATAGGAAAGGAGGAATTCAAAGTATTCTTATTTGAAGACTACATGATTCTGTATATAAAATACCCTAAAAACTCTACCAGAGAAGTCCAAAAGCTAATAAGTATATTCAGTAAAGTAGCAAAGTACAAAATAAACAAATGAAATTGAGTAGCCTTCCTATATACTGCATATACATAATACTATATTCTGAGAAAGAAATCATGGAAACAATCCTATTAACAATAGTCTAAAAAAAAACCCTTGGAATAAATCTAACCAGGGAAGTGAAATGAAAGCCTTGTACAAATATACTTAAGGGCCACTCAACAGGAGGGAAATTATGCTTGGTACTAGAAATCTAGCCAGCTTCTCCAGGCTAGTAAGGTCATGGACTTTAGAAAAGAATCTACTACCACTACTTTACTAGACCTCAGAACATCCTAAATGTTACCCTTATACTCACAGACAAATGCAGCTGCCACTCTTCATCAAAGAAGCCTCTCTTTACAGCAAATGAAGACCATCACAGAATCACAACTGGACACAATGCAGAGACCAGTGGATTGTGAGGAGCCAGTCCCAGTGGATACATCTCCACCACAGCTCCAGCATAAATGACTTAAGGAACATCACAGAAGAAGGCTCAAAAAGACTGTAAGAGCCAGAATACCAGCCAGACTGTGGATCAGTCTCTCCTAGAAATGGCTGATGTGGGATTTCCCTCTGTATGCTGTGATTACCATTAATGA
>LOJH01037942.1:4808-15161 GCA_001685095.1 Ellobius talpinus | reverse complement strand
ACTGTCAACCACATTCAGAGGGACTAGTTTGGTCCTATGCTTGTTCCTTCCCAGACCTTCTTGAGTTGGTGAGCTGCCATTAGCTCAGGTAGACTGTTTCAGTGGGTGAACCCATCATCGTCTTGACCTCTTTGCTCATATTCTCACTCCTCCCACTCTTCGCTTTGATGAAGATCTCTGCTTCTGTTTCCATCAGTTGCTGGATGAAGGTTCTGTGGTGATATTTAAGATATACATCAGTTTGATTATAGGGCAAGTCAAGATCAGGTCCCCTCTCCTCTATTGCTTAGGGTCTTAGCTGGGTCATCCTTGTGGATTCCTGGGAATTTCCCTAGAGCCGGGTATTTTGCTAACCCAATAATGGCTCCCTCAATCAAGATATCTCTTTCCTTGCTCTTGTCTCTGTCCTTCCTTCATCTCAACTATCCCATTCCCTCAAGTTCTTCTCACCTTTTTTTTTCTTTCTGTTTTTGAGTCTAGGTCTCACTATATAGCCCTGGCTGGCCTAAAACAGGCTCATCCCCTACTCACAAAGGTCCACCTGCCTCTGCCTCCTGAGTGCTGGGATTGAAGGCATATAGTATCATGCTGGGATCTAATATTTTTTTAAATGTATTAATTCTGCATTTCATATGCTGCTCTGTGAATTAACTTTTAAATCTAGACTATGCTGCAAGTAAAAGAAATTTTCCCAGTATTACTACAGACTTATACAACGTGGGATCTAAACCTACCTTGAGACAGTACTCAAGACTAGTGCCTCAAATGAGTGAAGCCAATCAGGATATATCAAACACTGACTTTTATCAAGACTGATTTGAAGAAGCTGTTTGACAAGAGTCCGCCATCAAGCCAAGCATGCTTGCTCACAACATAATCCCAGCACTAGGGAGGCTGAAGTAGGAAGAGTGAGCATTTCAGGCCAGCCTGGGCTACAGAGTGAGACTGTTTGAAAAAAAATTAAAATTTAAAATAGATTTTAAAACTAAAAATACCAAAAAAGATAAAAGCATCAAGTTTTATTCTGTTTTCTCAACATAAGCTATAAAGTTTTCTCTTCAAATCTTGAGTGAATTGTGCCATTCTTGATGGGCTAGGCAAGAGTTTCATTATACACAGCTCTCTCCACACTGTTGGGGACTCTGTATTGCCCATTGATTTCTATTTCTTGGAAAACTTGCTTTTAGTAGTATCTCAAAGGCTATCAGAAAATCTGGCTCAGTGTTTCATTTACACTCTCTTACTTTGGGAAGGCAACTCCTTTGTAGATTTTTCTCTCTCTCTTTCTGCTCTTGTATTGAATGTTTCTAGACAAGCAAATGCGTTAGGCTGACAGAAATGCAGGCGCGGTCTAGCTGGACTGTGAAGCTTCGCTCAGGCTCCTCCCACTTTGCAATGAGAAGTTGGAACCACGCAGGTGTGTCTCTCTCTGCCTGTCTGTTTCTCTGCCTGGTGACATGCTGGCTGGGCATGAGCACTAAGAGTAGCACTTTCTTGTCATTTTGTGGGGGTGCATTCAGAATCAAGTCTCAAGAAAAAGACTTAGAAGCAAGAGCTACTTTGGGAGATGACTGCAATAAACATAATAGGAAACTGGGCCAGTGAGGAAGGAAACAGGTATATTCTCGAAGGTTTCAATTGGAGGCAGCTGGCACTCTGTATACTGGAGCCATACAGGACACGTAGGTAGAACCTTCCTCTGACGTGTGTGAGGAAGTAGTGCTGATTCCTGTGGCTTGGCCCTTCCATGTCTTCCTTGTGCTAAATTCTTGGTCTGGTACTATTGGGAGGTGGTAGAATGTTTAGGTAGTGGGACCAAGTAAAAAGACTGGATTTATTGCCCTTAAAGGGGATAATGGAACTCTGGAATCCTCTCGTCCATCTCATTTTCCTTTTTGGTTGCCTCAAGTTGCGAGCTTGCTTTCCACATGCTCCCTGCATGAACTACTTCCTGGCCAGAGACCTCAAATCAATGAGAGCAACAGAATATGGATTGAAACCTGCAAAATGGTGGCTCAAAAAAGAAAACCATTTTATTATGTATCGTTCCTTGTCTTAGGAGGTATATTTGTTATAGTAATAGAAAGCTAGAAGTGACTGGGGATTTTTTTGAAGGATATTATTTCCCCAGAATTTCTGGCCCTTCAGATGGGATGAGTAGAAACTGGAGATAAACTTCCAAAAATATCTCAACTAATCGCCATTGGCATCTCTGGCATCTAATCTGAATGCAGTCTGGATGATGAATGTGGGGGGCGAGTATGTATGAGATACCAATCACTTTGCTGTATTTTTCCTATACACGAGGAAGGATGTTAAGATGCCAACATTCCTTTGCAAACCTCCAAATCCCTATCTGAGAGGTCCTAACCTTGGAGAATGCAATCACTGTGGCAATGAAAGCTGTTCTACTTACTGACCTTTTCTGGTAGCGAAAGGCATTTACAAGAGAATGCATTGTTTATGGAGAAAGATCAGTTTTCTGCTGCCCTTAAGGTGTAGCTCAGCATATAGACAAATCAATCCATTTTCAGAAACAGGGTCTCAGAATGTTGGAGACCTTGTTGATGTGATCTGCAACAGCTTTGGGAGGTGTACTCACCTTGATAAAGACTGGTACCCCGAGGGAAACCTTCCTGCAGCACAGATGAACTTAGTGGACTTTTAAAAAGAAGATGACATGAAGGGAAGTGAACAAGAGAGGGAAGACCTGGGGGTTATTTTGATGGGGAAAAGAAAGGAGCAAAAAAGATGTGATTCTGTTAACTAAACATACACAAACACACACGCACAAGTCAAATTACTGTTTGGGAAAGTTTACGCATTTGAAGGTATTTAGGTATTTGTAAATATGAGGACTCTATTTCCTTCTCAGTCCTACCCACCACTAGAAATAGTTGTATGGTTGATTAGCTGCTACTAGTTAGAAATATATCAGCTTTTTTTTTTTTACTTATTTGTGGGAAAAAGGCTAGGGAGAGGTTGACACACTGTATACAACAGAAAAGGCTGCATGCTTCTGATTATCAAGCCTGCGGCAGTCTCTAAGGATCATGCTATATTTTGTGGCAAAATAACGTTCCTGCTGTGGGCAGTCGGAAAGATATTTACAGCTATGAAACTATGCTGAATCATGGATACAATGGAAACATGCGATTTACGCATTCATAAGAGTTTCTATTAAATTGAGCATTTGTTTCTCCATGGAGAAGTATGTGCTCATCACTCCTTGGAGATCTTGGAAACACAGATTCAAATCAAGTTTTAACTTCCATCCCATCTTTACCCCCAACCTTAGGCTGGCCTCCCTCTCTCTTGAGGAGGAAGGCTAGAGATTTGAACTTTAATATACCACCCGACCTTGAGTTGTTTGTATGCTAGTATGAAGATGAGAACAAATGCATGATGCCTAGAATGGCATTATTCTAGATGAATTCTCTGCAGCCCCTGCCCTGCCCATCCCCACGGGAGCCATCACTAACTGGTCTTGCTTCTTATTCTTGACAAGCCTTGTTGGCTCAGAATTTGTGACATATAATGGAGTTCTCCGAATAATACAATATTGCTTTCTCTACGTTATTACAACACATTCCAAAGGGTGGGTAATATATAAGGAAAGAACGGTTGATGGGTTCACAGTGTTGGCAGCTGATGAGCGTGGGACTTGAACTGGGTCGGCTCCAGTTAGGAACTTATGCTAGGTAGTGTTGCAACAGCATTAACGAGATATCGCATGGAAAGCCAGTGAGAGGCTGATTTGTTCCTCTATAAAACCTTGTGAAAACTAAGTGCATCAACTCTTCCCTAGGGCGATACTTCCAATGATCCTCCAAGAGGCTCCATCCAGCCCCATTGCCACACCACAGAGAAAACTCCTACTACATGAATCCTAGTAGGCACATTAAATCCATTTCCAAACCATAGCTGAGACTATCTGGCCCCATGTCTTCCCATGTCCTGGGTCAAGCAGCCGAGTTATATAACCAATAGCACTGGGTTCACTGCCATTTTAAATGACTCTGTCTTGCAGAAAAAAAAAATATGCCCAGCTTACACACTAGATAAACCAAGCTAACTGAGCACAGAGTAAAAGTACTTCACCCAATACAACTGTATCTACTCAGGAAGCATTTATTGACAACCTCCTAAGTGCCAGGCATGGTGCTGGTAAATGACAAGGGACAGAACTTTGAGGATCTTACAGCCCAAGAGGGAGAAGCAAGCCATAGAGTGAAGAAGACGGACAGAGTGAGAAGGTTAAGATAGGGCCACAAGTGTGACCCCGAGTCACCTGTCTCCGCTCAGCTCCTGCTTCTGACACTTGCTGACTGACCTTCAAAGCTGACTGAACCTTTCTGATCTTCATTTTTCCATCTATCATGTGGTCATAATACTGCATTCCAGATGTGTCATGCTGTGGATACTAAATAAATTTTCACACACTGCTCACTACTCATGGCATAGTAAAGGCACTTGCTAATGGAAAAAGAATTTGAATTCCTTAACCATCTATGTGCAGTACGCTTAAAATCTTAAGCAAATGTACACCTATCATCTCAAAGTTTCATAGAAAACCAGGCATATTCCAACTGGGGCCAGTATTTCAGCATTCCCATACACTTCAATTAATGTATCAGCCAAAGCTGATTATTTCATCTGAAGGCTCAACTGGGGAAGGATCTGATTTTAAAATGGCAGAGTTCTTAGAGGTCTGGGGAGCTCATGACTGGAAGCCACTCTCATTTCCTTGCTGTCTGATCTTCTGACTTGTTTCATCAAAGTGTGCAAAGAGGAAGCCTGCTGTGAAGGAGAAGTCACCGTGATTGTTCTCTGTGCTCTGAAGTGACGTCTTTTGATTACCACTGTATTTCATAGGTTAGGACCAAACTGCAGCCTTGCCCACTTGAAAGGTGAAAGCCACTCAAGGACAGGCGCATCAGGAGGCAGAAAAAGTGAGAGCCATCTTGGGGTGTGCTTGCCACATACTCATTTTAAGAGAACTTTAAATGCAAATGCATTTGTGTTTAATTATATACTACTAATAATAAATAGTAATATCAATTGTTATGTTTATATAATCTGTATTATATGTAACATTCAAAATACAAATGTTTAAGGTCTGCTGAGAAGAGGGGAGATGAATTAGAAAAGAATATCAGTTCCTCAAAGAGTGGCCACTAAACAAACCAGCAGCGTAAGAACTTGTCCAAAGGACAGTTTAGGATAAAATATAGGCCTGACTAGGTAGCCAGCATATCTGTCACAGTGTGCTTCTAAATACGAAGCTTGGCACACCATTTTCCTGATGTCAGAACCCTTCATTCTGAAGAAGTGTGAGTAGCCGATAGCTGGCCTGCAGATGAGTCTGTCCTCTCCACATCTCCCTTATTGTGCTTCTTCGGCATAGAAATCCTAGTGGTATGAGTGCTCACTATTCAATCTTTCTATGCAGCTCTGCTCTAGATTTCATGACAACCTTCTCTTGTCTCTTCAGATCTTGGGGAAATGTTGGATTCCTTTGTTTGTGGGTGCAGGAAATAGAAAGATTCCAAGAAGCTAGAGTTGGATAAAGAGGAAAAAGCTTTTTGCTCTGTACTAGGCCATCAGAGAAGAGCTATGTCAATAACACATACACTAAGTCCAAAAAAGGAAGAGATTGAAGGATAAATTGGAAAAACCAAGATTGGGGTCATCTATGTAGAACCCAAGGCATATGGAGGATAGTATTGCATAAGTTTTAGAAGCTGTGCAATGCAAGAGTCTTGAAAGGAACCTGAACTAGAGATATTGTGTAGGAAACATTGGAGTGATGTTTGCATTTGAAAAATACAGGTGAGAAAGGACTTGTCTAAGGGCAGAGGGATTAGAAGGAGAGGACAATTTTTAGAAATAGTTCAGGAAAATGAAGACCAAATCTAGAAAAATACCTTTTAACCGTAGTATTTATTTCAAAACTACTATCATAAGGCAAATGCCCCCTTCCTGTACCTTCTTCATTCATTTTACAAATATTTGGCAGTTATTATTCTAGATATGTTTGATCTAAAAATTAACCAAAATACCACAATTTTTGTATTTAGGGATTCCCATTATAGAAAGGCAAAATAAAGTTAAACTAACCTAAATAAATAAATGTCAAAGGTTAGAAAATGTTAATGCTATATGCTTTTTAAAGAATACATGAGATTTAATTTTTCAGTATAAAATAAGAGTAGGCCTCATTGAGACATTAATAGTCAAAAAAATTTTGAAGAAGGCAGGGGTAATGAAACATGATGATACATGGAACATACTGTTTCAGGCAGATAGATGTGTCACCACAAAGTCCCTAAAGAGTATCATCTTATCCTGGGCATAAACTAACAAGGTCATCAAGGTGGAAACGGTGATATTAAAAGCATAAGAAAAGCTTTAATTTAAGTATTAGAAGCCTCTGGGAGATATCATGAGAATAGTAAGGGGTCTGTGACCTGGAAAAGAAGGGCTATAGTCAGAAAAGACAGACGTTAGAAGGGGGAGCCATTTTGAGGAGAGGAAGACATTGAGAAGAGAAAGGATCCTTGTGAAGGTAGAGAGAATAGAGGAGGCTGTTGTGGGGACAGTGAGTCACAGTGAGAAGAGGGAGCTACTGTGAGGATGGGGAGCCGCTGTGACGTGACGGGAGGCAACTGTGAAGACAGGGAGAAATTCTGAGGAGGGGAGACAAACTGGAGG
This sequence comes from Ellobius talpinus, assembly GCA_001685095.1. Classification (NCBI taxonomy): domain Eukaryota; kingdom Metazoa; phylum Chordata; class Mammalia; order Rodentia; family Cricetidae; genus Ellobius; species Ellobius talpinus. The sequence goes on along the minus strand of LOJH01037942.1, from coordinate 8,447 downwards.
GTGTTGGGACAAGCTGGAGTGAGAAGAGAGAGTTGGACAAGGAGTACCATTCTGAGGAGGGGAGACTATTGAGAGTGGGTGAGCCACCGAGAGAATGGGGGAGGGAAGCCATTATGAGAAAGGTTGGTTTCTGTGAGACTTGAGGTACCACTAATGCTCTGGGCTGAAAAGTGATGCAGTTTTGGAAATGTAAGTTCAAGTTGAATCCCTGATGGGGAGAAAACATCTGTTGGCTATCAGAATGTCACTTCTTTTTATTTTGATTTTCAGAACCAATGTGACTGACTGGCATAAAAGAATCTGTGTTCAAAGCGGACCTCCACAGAAAAGATGCTAGATTGTAAAACCTGTGGGACAATGACAGAAGTAAAATAGTGACAATGTCTACCCTATTTCTCTGCGGTGGTCTTTAATGAAAAAGCCACCTATGCAACAGAAAACAAAGACAATGAAGACAAGGTGGGACATGCACTGGACACGCATTCCCCTCCCTTCAACAAAGGCCCCGATAATCTGCCTCGCTTTTAAATGTAAATATCTTTTAGTCTTTGCACCACGGCTCCTATAACCTGTAAGCTGACCCCAGGCACATTAGAGAAGGGCTTCAACTCTTCCTTTCTCCCTGCACCCTTACCTGTCCTCCTATTTGTCCAAGCTGTGAATAAATTCTTTACTAATTTCTATTTCCTAATTTTTCTGATACGGAAATTGAGGAGGTGAGTTTATAGACCTACATGCCTGGAAATAATCAGATTTACATAATTACAGATAATTTCTCCCCTGCTTGAAAATAGGCAACAGGGTAGAATGTTTCTTCAGAGGGCCATCACAAAGGAAAAACTCTAGCCAAGTTGGTAACGGGTGTGTCAGTAACGAGCGATGGGTTCATACAGCCACTGTGACTATACAGCCATTGAAAAAATGGAGAGGAAAAATAAGCTATTTCTTATCACAGCAAAACCGATGCAAAGCAAAACAAAAACAAAAGCAAAAGCAACTTCAATCTCCAGTTTACTTTGGGCCATGAGAACATGATGGCATGAGAACACAGATTTAGGATACTCCCAAATATGTGGTCCAGCTTTTCATGAAGTTTATATAGTTATATAACAAAGTCATAAATGAAGGTACTTTTCAAATACATTGATGGGAACACTGGATAGGCAAGTCACAGAGAAGCAGGAAAATATCTGCTATAGCCCTCAGATGGTTTGTGGTGGTGACACTACTAACTTTGGAGTTGGTGGAAGCCAGACATCTGCTAAAACATATCCAAGAGGTTTACATTATAATCACAGAGATGTTAAACCAAACACAGAGGTGAGAAAGGAATGGCTATAAGAGAGGGAAGGAAAGCCCAAGATAATTAAATTGTGATTTTTGAGCATTCCAACTCTGCACAACCACAGGAATGCTAATCAGGAGGTTTAATAGAATGTTTAACATACTCATCACTTTTTCTATTCTTGAGAACTTCAGCTGGCCAAGTATTAGATGACATGCCTGCTCGAGTGAAATATCATTCTATGTCCCACATGACGAAGGAGTCTCATTCCCAGGGTCTGATAAAGGCTGAATAGGTAGGAAAGTCATCTTCAAGAGAGAAATGGTAGTCACCGAGGAATAAATCCCTGGATAATACCAAATTTAACAGCCATTAACAGCTGGGTCTGCTCTCTCTCTCTCTCTCTCTCTCTCTCTCTCTCTCCCTCTCTCCTCTGTGTCTGACATATTTGTAACATATAATAGGAATACTATGGCTATAAGTTAAACTAATAAAAAATATAATAGAGTTGAAAGAATTAATTCCATTGTTATAACTCCATGAGGAGCAGCTGGTTCTAATTTTAAGAAAGATTCACCATTAATGGCTAATACATCTCACTTATGATGAAAATTTTATATTTGTTCAGTTAGTTTGGTATTACATCAGGTTTCAGTTTTGGAGAAGTAAATGGATAGCTGTATTACAGAAGATATCAATATCACTTTAAGTTTCTTTTAAACAAAATTGTGTTTTTCCCATATACCAAATATCGCTATTGCCAGGGACATTAATAATAAGGAACACAATAAGGGGCCAGGCTGCATACAGTCCTTTGTCTATTTTTATTAGCTTTCCAGTACTAATATAATGAGGAGGTAATGGATTCTTCTCAAATGTGGGTAGATATTAAAATCAGAAGAAACAATGAAAGTGTTTTTAGCCAAAAAAAATAGAGTGCTTTGGTCAATTTTGACAATTAGTGTAATGTGATCACTTAACCACCAATCCAGAAAATTGAAGACTATAGGCACAATGAAAACTTTGTACAAAGGGCCAATTTTTGCTAATAGATTTAAATATTATCCACTAAAATAAGGTTCACAGTCCCCATGTAATTGGGCAGGAATAACCCAAGAAGAAATAATTTGTTTTAATATAGTTTTTCCTATAGCCAAGGCAATGGCTGTCTGGCAAATGAAGCCTTTAAACCAGTGTGGAGAAATTAACATAAACTTAAGGTCTTGTTTTTAGGTAAATTAGTAACTTTATCATTTCTTTTTGCATTTCCTTTTTATTGCATTTATTTTGGGGGCAGGAGAAGGGCGTATCTATCACACACGTGACAATCAGGTCAGCTTATAGGAGTCAGTTTTCTCCTTCTATCTTGTGGGTGCCAGGGGTAGCGTGCATGTCATCAGGGTTGGCAGTAAGTACCTTTACCCATGGAGCCATCTCGCTGAAACTCAGTATCTCTCCCATCCACTTTGCTTTGAAATTCCATTTAAAGTAGGATGCCAATCTGTGGTCTTTAGTTCTTTTGCCTAGGATTTCAAATTTAGCAAGAAAAAAAAACAAACTAGAACTATCAAGTGTTCCCCATTAAGCAAAATAGAAAGTCAAATTATCTTTAGTTAGATTTGCCCATTTTTCTAAATAAGTTATGTTCAGTTAATAAGAACTATCAAATCTAAAAAGCAGATGGAGTACCAAATGACAGCTTTTCTCCAAACATCCCCCACTCCCTTGAATCTCTAATTACCATTTCATGTTCTAAGCATCTCTGTGCTAACTCGTGGGGTCCAAATTCCAGATCAGATTTATTCGCTACTTTGGGGAGTAGCTACCTCATCTTTCATGCTGGGGTCAGTGTCTCAAATGAATCCTCTATGTTTGTAAGAACATAGGGAATTCAAGATACTTGGTGATAATCTCTTATGTGTGTCTTCCTGACTGAGCCAGTGAAATTTCTTCCGACCTAGGATCAGGGTACATTTCAAAGTTTCCTGTGATGCTATGGGATGCTACACCACTCGTGTTCTCCCTAATGTCTCTACCCTCTTGGATGGAAGGGAACAAATGTCTCTTATCTTCAGCATCTCTGTGATCAGACACTCACAGAACACTTAAACTGAGAGTACCATGGTTGTCATAAGCAGGGAGGCCACAGGTAAAGGCTGAGTTAGGAGAGTGGCAGAGAAAAGGGACAAATGCCAGCAAGATAAATGAACGTTCTGAAAACAAACAAAAATAAGCCAAATGCTCTGAGAAACCAAGTCCCATGAAAAGCAAACAAAATGGGTTATTTAAATGGAGTGCGCTGAAAACACACACACACACACACACACACATATATATATATATATATATATATA
>LOJH01037941.1:0-15161 GCA_001685095.1 Ellobius talpinus | reverse complement strand
ATACACACAGACAGAATATTGTATACATAATAAATAAATATTTTAAAAAATCTAAGAAAATTCTAATTGAAGACATTATCAGAGATTTGAAAAAAAAGAAGGATAGTATAGTGAAAACCAGCTTGGAAACTCACTTTATTTTATTTTGTTTTTTATTTTTATTTTTAAGACAGAGTTTCTTTGTGTAACATTCCTGGATGCCCGGGAACTCACTCTATAGATCAGGCTGGTCTCAAACTCAGAGATCCACATGCCTCTGCCTCCTGAGGATTAAAGGCATGTGCCGCCATTGCCCAGTGGAAGCTCACTTTAAAGTGTCTTGGCTAGGCTGGAGCTCAATGACAGGTGCTCAAAGTCCTGGGTTTAGTTCTCCGCACTAGGGACGGTGTGGCAGTTTGAATGAGAATGGCCCCAGAGACTCTTTGATTGTTTGGTTGATGGAACTGTCTGGGTAAAAAATAGGAAGTGTAATAAATTAAAAAAAAAGATTTTGTGTGAATCTCAGAGGGGACGTTGGACTTTTAAACAATGTTGAGACTGTGAAAGACTATGGGGACTTTTGAAGTTTGACTAAATGCATTTTGTTTGATGATATGGCCATAAGCCTATGGGGGCCAGGGAGTGAAATATGGACAGAAGAACAGTTAGACATGGGCATTGAACTAAGACAGGTCATGACTAACCACTGATACTCCAGGAGTCTTATTGAGATGAAGATGGGGGCTCATTCTTTACACCTAGAATAGCATATGTGATGTGGGCCAGACACTTTCATTGGCTTGGGGGAGCAGTAGGCAGCTGGTAATGAGGTGCACAAGGGAAGATGTCAAGTGTGAAGAACTTTCCCAAGGAGCTTGACTGCACAGGGAGCACGAGAAAGGCAAGACGCTAAGTAGAGGGCTGGAATTTCCTTGCAGAGGGTTAATCTTGACCACAGCTGGCTCTATCTGGAGCTGCTTGGCTTTGCCCACCCACCAAGACTGACTGCTACTTGTGAAGGTCTGCTGGCCACAATAAGTCACAGCTCGAGGGTTCTTTTCGGAGCCCTGAGCTCAGCTGACCCCACCATTGCTCACATCCTGTGGTCCTTGGCAGGCCTGATGGGTGTCTTCCACCCTTTTGCTCTAAGCTTCCTCTTCCTAACCACAGGGCACTCCTTCCCATCCACTTTCTTGTGCAAAGCCCTGGCCACTCTGCGGCTCTGCTTGTTTGAAGCTGGGTTTTTCCCTGAGGGCATGCTTCCTTTAGCAAGATCTCAGTTCTTCCAAGTTCACAAGGCTGGTGGTTGTGGAACACGGAGAGGTTGTTATCATAGTTAACAACTGTGTTTCCTGTATCTTCTGTAGCTCCACCAGGGTTTCAGTTAGGGATGTATTTAGTAACAAGTAACAGAGCGCCTGGTTAGAGCAGACTGAACAATGAAGCTTTTCAGAGCAGTTGTGGGTAAGGTAACTGGGCATTCAGCCTGAAAACTTGAGTTCTAGCCTCAGCGACCCACAAGGTGTGAGAAGAGAACTGATTCCCACAGTTATCCCCTGACTTCTGCATCTGTGTGTGCAGACACACATGCACAGTACACACACACATTCCCATGCACACACACAGACACACATGTGCATGTGTGTGCACACAAACACATACACATGCACGCAGGTGCTACATTAATATACAAAGCGAAGCATTCTGTGGCAGGTCCAGGCTGGGTAACTCATCCGGGGTTGGTTCACCTTTTCACACTGACACATTACTCTCAGTGACTGGAGAGATGGTTCCATCAGTTCATGGTTCCAGCTATCCCAGTTGCCCCAAGTGGGCACAGCACCAAAGATGGATGCCATCTTTTCCAGGGAGCCTTTTAATTGGCCAGGCTCGGTCACTGACTAGGAGAATGTAAGTACCTTGATTGGCTAGATGGATTAGATGCATCCCAGGAGCACCTAGCAGGGGAGTGCCCATAAGAGTCTGGACTTGGCTAGCTGGAGAGAAGGGCTTGGCTTCTGAGCAGGCACGATTAGTGATTGCCTGAGAAATTTATGACTGTGTGTCCCTGCTGGGCATGCCTGTGACACCATGTCCTCATCAGAACTGCAGCCCTGGTTACCTTGTACTGTCACTGTCTGCTAACTAGTCTGAGTCCTCATGGGTGGAGCATAAACACCCAACAAATGTTTGAACTCCTTGTCTGTAAGTGCTGGAGGGCTGAACTTGACTGATAGAAACTTGACTTTGTTTCTCTAAAGGTGGGAACTCTGAACATGACTATATGCTGTGAATATAGAACTAAAATGATGAAAGAGCCAAAGGCTGGAGACTAGGGCCTCTAAGGGATCATGAGGAGAAGGAACAAGTGCTTGCTAAGACAGAAAGCAGGGCCCTGCTGCATACAGCGGTGGCACACAAGCAATCCCAGCCCCAGCCAGAGTGGGGAGGACTGCAGGCCAGCCTGGGCTACACAGTGAGGCCATTTCACAAACAAAACAGTGACAAAAATAAAGCAGGGACCTTAAGCATGTACCTTGGGCCCGAGAGGGGCCACCACTGGGAGCCATCATTGCTGATGTTTGTGTCTTTGACAAGGAACAGCCAGGACACTGGAGACGCTCCTAATAGATGACTTTGCTTAATCTAAATAATGATGACTTGCTGTCAAAGTGAGTGGAGATTTGGACACCCTTGTGACATCCTAAGAGTCAGAGGTCAAAGGGCACCCAGTAACTTCCTTTTCTGTGACTTCATCTCATCCCTTAACACCCCCACAAATCCCAGGCCACTACCCAATGCTCTCTAGCTGTCTTGTCTGTGAAATTAATTCAGTTCCCTAGTTCCCTCAATCAAGCCATTGATAGAAAGTTAGTGGTTTTTATTGTTCTGGAAGTGGTCACCTGACTAGTGTTACTGATGTTTATTGGGTCAAGCCATAGGTTTATTGGGGTAGGTGGTCTTTCTAACCACTGCTAAGAAGTTAAGGGCTGGGTAAACATAAGAGAGTTCTAGCTACACCTGGAGTCTTGGCTGGTTTGGGAGATGAGGCTGGCACAACGCAGGGAGGGAAAGACTCTGGGGACAATTCAGAATGATTGCCCCTCTCCTGGCTAATGACGTGGGAGTAAAGGACGGAGGCTCTGATCACTCTGGAGGATGCCTACACAAAGCTGGGTACCACTACTGTGGGGTTAATTAAATGCTTGTTGTTAGACAGGGTTTCCAGGGCCAGAGAAGGATTTAGGGATGTGGGGGGGGGCAGCGCAGAGAAGTGTCTTAGGGTTACTGTTGTTGCGATGAAACACTATGTAAGTTAGGGAGGAAAGGGTTGGCTGGTTTGTTTGGCTTACACTTCATATCACTGTTCATCACGGAAGGAAGTCAGGACAGGAACTCAAAAAGGGCAGAAACCTGGTGGCAGGAGCTGATGCAGAGGCCATGGAGGGGGGCTGCTTACTGGCTTGCTCCTCAGGTCTTCTCAGCCTGCTTTTCTATAGAACCCAGGACCACCATCCCGGGAATGGTACCCCCCACCATGGGCTGGGCTCTCCCCCATCAATCACTAATTAAGAAAATGTTCTATAGGCTTGCCCACAGCCTGGTCTTATGGAAGCATCGTCTTAATTAAGGTTCCCTCCTCTCTGATGACTTTAGCTTGTTTCAAGTTGACGTAAACTGTCCAACACAGTAAGCTAAGGACCTGGGCCTTTTCTGGCTGCCAGCAGGCTACACAGGCCCTTTCTTTTTTGAGATTAAGATCTTGGTCTTAAATCCTTTGCTGGAATCTAGCCAGTTCACAAAAGAGTACATTTCTTCTTCAAGTAGGCTTGTGTTGTAAGCAATGGGTTTACACATATTAAACCATGGCTTGACTTATGGGCTGATGCCATAGGTGGTGAAGGCGTATTGCCACCGGATCAGGCCCAAGGGCATTGATGAGCTGGCAGTAATAGGCGGTAAAGGTATCAGTGAGAAAATGCCAATATAATCTTTTGCCCAGGAACCAGATCCCAATGTCATGAGCTAATTTGGGTTTCCCATGGTTGCCAATGAGGCAACCTTCCCATCTTCACTGCAGGGGAGGGTGTCTGTCAGAGTGCAGTTTCTCTGTCTGGTCTTCATTGGCTTCCTGAGTGTCATCCCCCAGGTCTGCCAGAGTTGGTGCATGGAAGACTTGGATAAGCCGAGTCAGTTTTGAAATGTCATTACTCACTACGCCTCTCAGCGGAGCAATGTGCTCATCTAGTGGCACACTCCGTGCCGTGTGAGCTGTCGGTCATCAGGTAAATGTCCCTCACATCTTCAGGCACCACACAACTGTTTTCTTGTTGCCATGAAGAAATCATACAATAGTCAGCACACAGCTTTTCCATTATGGTCACCTCTGTCACACTTGGGAAAGACTCCAGGCTGCAGGCATCAGCTTCCTAAGGTGGGGCTTGCTGCCACCTTGCAGTTGGAGCCGTGCCCCCTCCAGGGCTCACATCCCTGCTCCTTGATTGCAGGACACAGCACAGCATCTTTGTGATGGACTTACCTCTTAGAAAGAGAGTCCACGTGAACCCTTTAGCCTAGGGCCCAGAACATAAGAAATAATGAATGAATGGCAGCCCCTGGTGTTTACTCACAAAGACCTGCGCTGTCCGTCCCAGCTGCTCTACAGTGTGACAATAATGCATGTTGTCATGAGCTGCCATCGTCCTCAAGCTTAGACTCTAAGCAGAGGAAGAAAGATGTGCCCATAACATAGTTTTTTTTAAAGATTGATTTAATATGTATACAGTACTCCTGCAAGCATTCCTGCCAGAAGAGGGCACAAGAGCTCATTTCTGATGGGTGTGAGCCATCATGAGGTTGCTGGGAATTGAACTCCAGAAGAACAGTCAGTGCTCTTAACCTCTGAGCCATCTCTCCAGTGACCCCCTCCCTCCTCCCACCCAGTAACATAGTTCTAAAAGCAGTGCAGAGTGATTCGTAATGGTCACCAACATCCAAAGGATCTTTTAAACTCTAAAGCCTGAAAGAAGTCTGTCTATCTACTTACTTATTTTTGTGTGTGTGTGTGTGTGAGAGAGAGAGAGAGAGAAAGAGAGAGAAAACGCACATGCACATGGGTGCATGTGATTGTGCAGGTCAGGGGACAATATTTGGTTCTTTCCTTCTACCTTTAAAGGCAGAGTCTTTCTTTTCTCTGCTGGACTAAGAGCTTCTTGGTGACGCTCCTGTCACACCCTCTGTCTTGCTGTAGGAGTACTGGGGTTACAGATGTCATCAAGTCTGTCCTTTCTGTGGGACAGGGGACAAGGTCTCACAGTGCAATCCTAGCTGGCCTGGAACTCAGTACGCAGACCTACCTGCCCTCTGCCTCCTAGAGTGCTGGGATTGACAGCAATGTGCTTCACCACACCAGCAAAACCTGGTTTTTTTTACTTGGGTTCCAAGTATCAAACTCAGGTCAGTCAGGCTTGTGTAGCAAGCACTTTGGTTCACCAAGCCATCTTACCTCCTTTTTGCTGGCTTGTTTTTTTAAAAAACACAACCTGCACTAGAAAGTAGTGGGAACCATATACGCACAAAAAATGGGAACAAGGGTTCACTAAACAATATGTCTTACTTTCTATTGCCATAACAAGGCGCCATGACCAGGACAACTTGTAAAAAAAAAGACATTTAATTTGGGGCTCTTTGTTCCAGACAATTAGGCCATGACCATTAAGCAGGGATTGTGGCAGCATGCAGGCAGGCATGGCCCTGTAGCCTTAACTGAGGGCTCACATCTGGAGACAGCAACCCTGAGGCATAGAGAGCACTGGCTTTTCTTTTTTTAAATTTTTTTTTAAATATTTTTTAGCAGGGCATGGTTGTACATGCCTTTAATCCCAACACTCAAGAGGCAGAGGCAGGTGGATCTCTGTGAGTTCAAGTCCAGCTTGGTCTACAAAACAAGTTTTGAGTTCCAGGACAGCCAAAGCCATTACACAGAAAATTCTTGTCTCGAAAACACACACACACACACACACACACACACACACACAGCTCTCTTTTGAACATTTATTTTTATGATTTTATTATGTATGGATGTTGTGTCTGCATGAGGGTGTGTGTACATGAATACAGGTACCATTGGAAACATTAGATTCCTCTGGATATATGTTTACTTTTGGTTTGTTTTTTTTTTTTTTAGAAAGAATCTCTCTATATAGCCCAGGCTGTCCTAGAACTCTCTGTGTAGACCAAGCTGATCTTGAATTCACAGAGATCCTCTGCCTCTGCCTCCAAAGTGCTGAGATTAAAGGCATGTGCCATCATGCCCAGGTACTTACTGATATTTTATTGTTGACAGTGATTTCTGTCCCGCCCAGTCCTGCAGTGTTCAGTCCCAAAGAAACACACAGAGGTTTACATTAATTATAAACTGGTTACCCTATTAGCTCAGGCTTCTTATTAACTTTTACATCCTACATTAACCCATAATTCTTGTCTGTGTTAGCCACATGGCTTGGTACCTTTATCAGTGAGGCATTCTCATCTTGCTTCCTCTGCATCTGGGTGATGACTGCAGACTGAGCCTTTGCTCTTCCCAGAATTCTCCTGTTCTGGTTGCCCTGCCTATGCTTCCTGCATGGCTACTGGCCAATCAGCATTTTATTAAAACAATACAAGTGACAAGTCTTTACAGGGTACAAGGCCATTGTTCCACAGCATTTTATATTCTATTCATTTATTAATTTTTATTGTTTTGTTTTATGTGTGTGGCTACTTTGCCTGAAAGTATGTGTGTGTACCACATATGTGCCTGGTGCCCTTGGAGGCTAGAAGAGGGATATCTGGAACTGGAGTTACAGACAGTTGTGAGCTGCCACATGAGTGCTGAGAATTGAACCCAGGTCCTCGGGAAGAGCTGCCAGTGCTCTTAACCACTGAGTTATGTCTCCAACCCCTTCTATACCATTTTAATTTTAAAAATGGTCAAGATACTATTACAGGATGAACTGTGTTCCTTGAAAAATTAATAATGTCCTTTACAGTCCTCAGAAAGAGCCAACTAGCCAATACCTGAATCTTAGGATTTTAGCTTTCAACAATGAGTCAAATTTCTGTCTTAACCCACCCAGGTTGGGGTGGTTTTTATTATACCAGCCTAAAAAATTAATACACCCATCGGATCGCTTTTGTGACTCACTCTTGGGTTGTAACCTGAAGTTCTCACACCATAAAGTTGGTTTTTTTCCCCTCAAATGCTTTCTCTCATGAAATCTTTGCAGTTGCTGGGTGGGATGCAGGGCCCGGAGGGAAGGCAAGGCAATGAAGTGTCAGGCAGGCGGTGTCATTAACCAAAGCTGGCCTGACCCTACAATTGCACAACCTAAAATGAGTCGAACCCTCCTCCCCTCACTGTATTCAGGCCCCACTGAAGCTGCAGCTACTCTGGCCTCTCTGCCTGTCCTTGGACGGGGACCTCCTGAGATCTTCAAACGGCAGGGCCTGGCTCCCACTACCATCTGTGGACAGTCATATGTGCAGTGGGCACCTGGAAGCACATATAAGGCGTGTGTGCCATGAGCTCACCTGAGCTCAGACCTCAGGGTAAACATTACTTGCTGGACCAGTCTCTGGACAGACACTCCTGCCTGATCTCCACCCCTGCTCTTAGACCTAAGATGTTCATAAAGATACAGACGCCTTTTCTAGGCTCTGTCTTGGAGGCAATTGTATTACCCTCCTCCAATCCAGTAAGATGGAGAACTGTCTGCTTTCCTAACCTGATGTTTATTCTGGGCCATAAAAACAGTGCCTGGGACTGGAGAGGTAGCACGTGGTTAAGAGCGATGGCTGCTCTTGCAGAGGACCTGGGTTTGATTACCAAGACCCTTGTTGGCAGCACACAGCGATTTGCAACTCCAGTTCTAGGGGATGTGATGCTTCCTCTAGCGTCTGAGAGTACTGAACTTGCACGTGGCACACACAATATAAAAGACGATATATCCACACACATTAAAGACAATCAAATAGTAAGTGTTGGACTGTGGATGTAGCTCACTTGGTAGAATGCTTGTCTGTCATGCAAAAAGTCCTGGGTTCAATTCTTAGCACCACATGAAGCCAAGCCCAGCACTTGGGAGGTAGAGGCAGGAGGATGCAGTTCAAGTGTGCCCTTAGCTAAGTGGCAATTTCAAGGCCAGTCTGGGCTAAGGAGTCCTTGTCTCATCAACAACATCAAGTACATATACCCAAGCAAATAATTAAGCAACAACAACCCAAGTGCCTAGTGCCTGCTGTTTATGATAGGTCAGCGTTGCTCCAAGTATTTTATTCTCAACTGCAGGGCCTACATTACCCTTGTGGGCTCCATTTTACAGATAATAAAACAGCCAGTTTTTTTCAGTTAGCACCTTTGGCAGGACTTGAACACAAAGAGCCCCTGCTCAGAGTCCAACGACTATGCTAGATGTACAGTTTGTTCCTGCCATCTGCAGACTGGTCCGATCTATGTATGTGCTATGCCCAGTGCCCGCGAATGTGCAGGGGAGGATCAGTTTCGTCACCAGGGGGCAGCATAAGACTGGCTTTGGCTCTTCAGCCCAGCCCTGAAAGGCAACAGGAGAGCCAAAAATTCTAAATTGACACAGCTGCCCTCAGACACCGTCCTTCCACACACTCCTTGACGGTCAGGTTTGGGTCCCTTGTTATCCTCCTCCAGGAAAAACTACAGAACAATCCTCTAGTTATGATGGTGACTCAGAAGCTGAGCAAGGTGCGTGTGCGTGTGTGTGTTCGCGCGCGCGCATTTGTGAGTGTGTGTGTGACTCAAAGTGGTCCTGACTGCTGACATGTGTGTGAACCTGCCGCTACATGTGTGAACGTGTACGTGTGTGTGTGTGTGTGTGTGTGTGTGTGTGGTCTTGTGGCTAGGGAATTGTACATGTTTGTTTTGGGGTGTGTCTCAGTGTTTACCCCAGAAACAGACAGGAACTTTGCAGAGCGTATTCACACTCCAACTTGGCCCCCTAGGAATCTTCTGGCAGCCCTCAGTGGCCATCGCTGGGGCCTGAGGCATGGTACCCCGAGCGGATCCCTTGTCCTCCAAGTGCCTCTGGGAGTCTTCCAGAATTCTGAGCTAAGAGTTCCCCTCCCCCACTTCCTCCGTACGGCGTCACGGGACCTCTAAGGCGTTCCCCCTAGGAACGAGGTGAACCTAGTTCTTCGGGGCCTCAGGCTCCGGGCTGCTTCTCAGGGTCCTCCACTGGAGGGAGCGCACAGCCCAGTGGGACCAGATGCCCAGTCCCCAGGGGCCCCAACCTGTGACCCGGAGAAAGTTTGTGTGGTAGCTAGGCAGTTTAGGGTGGCACGCCTCTCCCAGCTATTAGGTGACTCTCCAAAGGAAAAAATGGATCACTGTTCAGGGGGCTAGAGTACGTGAAGGTCAGCCTCCTACCAGCGTGACTCAGTGGAACTCCAGCTTTGCCCTCCCCACTACGTGCTTCCCCACCGGGCACCGGGAGGCATACATGTTCACCCCACTTTCTTCCTCTTCCTCCTCCAGCCCACTTTCTCTTCTCTGTGTCGTCAGAGCTCCAGGGAGGGACCTGGGCAGGCAGAGAAGCCGGAAACAGCAGGCCGGGGCAGCCAGGGTTTACAGTGAAGAGGAAGGCCGGGATCCGAGTGCCTGCGTGCGTTTGTGTGTGTGTGTGTGTATGTGTGTGTGTAAGTGTACACATTGAGTTTTTAGGGCCAGCCCAGGACCCGCTGGACAGCGCTACAGATCCATGGGGCCTGGCAGTGCCCGCTGAGAGAGGGAGAAGATAGCAGAGGGGCTGCCAAGGTGAGGGGGATGTCTGCGGGCGAGGAAGGTGGGGGGACCTTTGATTAAACGTGAGGGATGGATTTTCGGGGCCTCTCGGGATCCTCCCCTGGGCGGGGCGCTTGGTCCCCTGGAAATTGTATGCTGGTGTTAGTAGTTGGTAGCACGGGGTTTCGGCAGTTTCCAACTTTCGAAGGACTCGGGTGGGTACAGGCCTCCACACTCCCCTCCCCAGCGCGTCACGTCACTTTCCCCAACGCTCAGCCCTGCACCTCCTGAGACGTGGAAAGTCGCGGGGCAGAGGGGAAGGAGGGCCCTCTGGGTGGGGGGGAACGTGAATGCCCCTCCCTAGAAGTTGATGCGCCAGGACCCCAGCATGTTCAAGCCCTAGCTGCTGCCCGCTAAAGGTTCCTGTTCAGGGTGTGGCTGGAGGGTGAGCGAGACCCAGATGCAGACCTCATGGTGCCCCAGAGGAGGGGGAATTTCCCCCTCACACGGCTCGCTTGGCTGCAGAAAACGCTGAGATTTCCCCGTGGGAGGGCGGCCGGCTGGGGGTTAACCCTCCTCGTGCTGACCTGGCTCCACCTCCTCGCGCCCTTTCCCGCCCCCACTGCCACCGCCACTGCCATATACACACATTGGGCAACTCAGAGAAAACCTTGACTTTTGCTATTGGGGTTCCACGGTCGGCGGACTCAGAATGCAGGGGAAGAAGAGATAGGGAAGGACTTGGGCTACCAAGCTTACGAAGAAGCTTCGGGGCTGTCGGGCTTCCCCTACCGCGGAGTGGGGGGGGGGCTGGAAGGGAACGCTGGCCCCGCCTCTTGCAGTGTGGCTCCGCCTTCCTTCCTTCCCTCAGTAGGGGACTGAACGCAAACGGTGTTAGTGTCCAGGCCCGACCTGTAGACCCTGTACCGTTACTGGGTGCGCAGAGAAACATGGCTACATGGTGTATGGGGAGGGAGGAGGGTGAGACTTGAGTCAATCTGCAAGGGGATTTAGAGGAAATGGGAGCTGTTTGTGGCTTGGAGGTCCCCAGTCCCCAGGAGGATAAGGATTGGGCCAAAGGTCTGGAATCAGAGCACTCCAGAGACTGGGAGGAAGACAGAATTCTTCCTTGAATTTGAAAATAAGCTGAATGGTATTCCTCAGGATGCCCCACCCAAAGGGGTAGACAGTTTTAGAACAAAAAGTCTCTGGTGGAGGACTCTGAGCGGTGGTGAGGGCTCTTGGAGTCAGAGGGAGAGAGAGAAACAAGATGTTTAGGGGTAGCAGTGTCCTGAGAAGGGGCCTTTTTGTCTTCCATCTGGGAGCCCTGGGGGAGTTGAGAGGCTCAAACAGCAAGGGGACTTGGGGACACCGAGGGAGTTTCCATCCCTCTTCCTCCTCCTCTTCCTCTCTGAGAGGACACTATGAGAAATGCGAACTGAGAGCCCCCTGGGAAACCACTGGTCTGCCCAGCCTGCTCTGAGACCCCTGGGAAAGTAGGGAGCTACCTCTCTGCGCCTACCTCCTCTCTCCCTTTTCTCTCCTCTTCCTCTGGTTTTTGGTTCTCTGGTTGCCTAACTCTTCCCTCCAGGTCGGCCAACCCTGTTGTTTCTCCACTCTCCCTCTTCCTGTTCCCCTTCCCATTCTTCCTACCCTCTCTATTTTCTTGAGGTGATTGGGCTTCTGAGCCGGAAGGACTCCTAACAGCACAGTATAGTGATTGATCCTTATGGAGATCCTGAGCCCAATTACCAGCTCCTTGCCCAGTGGCCTTGGCCAAGTTGAATAACCTCCTGAGCCTTAGTTTCTTCATCTAGGAAAAGGGATAATTTCACACTTTAAAATAGGGCTGGAGAGATGGCTCAGTAGTTAAGAGCATTGGCTGGGTTTGATTCCCCAAGGACCTGGGTTTGATTCCCAGGCAGACATGGCAGCTCACGGCTGTGTATAACTCCAGTTCCAGAGGCATACATATGTGCAGGCAAAACTCCCATTAACATTAGATAATAAAAACTAAAACAATTGTTGGAAGGGGACAGGGATGTAGCATTTGTAGCATGCATGAGGCCCTGGGCTGCTTCCCTAACACACATGCACATGTGCACACATCTGTATGCGCATGCACGCGCACGCACGCGCGCGCGCACACACACATGCGTGGTTGTGAGGTTCCAATGAGCTAATGATATATCTATGGAATAGTGCATAATATATATTAGACATTACCGCTCTACCGTCATCATCGTTATCGAGCTTGGTGATTTTGCAGTGTTGGGCATTGAACTTTCAGACATTTTACAAGTACTAGGCAGGCGTCTTACCATGGCAGTGTCTTTCAGGTTGCTTTCTAGGGTCTTAGAATTTTGAAAGTTTTCCACGGACCCCTTTGGGGTCAGGAGGAAGGGCGAAAGGGAGTAGACCCAGTGGAATTGCTGCCGTCCACGCTTGTCTTCAGCTGAGATTTGCACCCCTCCCTCCCTAGGGGTTTGCTCTCCATGGTTTTAGTTACCCGCAGTAAGCCGCACTCTGAGAATATGAAATGGAAAATACCAGAAAAAGCAGTTCATGACTTTTTAAACAACTTTTATTATAGTATGCTGTAAGTTTATTCTATTGCTGCTGTTAATTTCTTTATTTATCCAACTTATGTATTAAACTTTGTGTAGATATATATGGGAGAAAATATAATAGATACAAGAGTAGATGTTACATGCTGTTTTAGGCCCTATTCATGGTCTCAAGTATCCAGATGATGTCTTGGAGTGTCCCTTCCGGACACTAGTGTCACACGGATTAAAAACTAGTATTGGAGTCAAGTGCAGTGGTGCATGTCAGTAGCCCTAGCAGTTGGGACGTAGAGACCAGAGGATCTTATGGCACACACCTTTACCCCAGCACCTAGGAGGCAGTGGCAGGCAGATTTCTCTGAGTTTGAGGCCAGCCTGGCCTACATAGGAAGGTCTTCTGATGTACTCAGATCACTTGCCTAGCACATACAAGGGCCCGAGTTTGCTCACAGCACCCCTAAAATCAAAATTGTTTGGCACTTTCAAATGTTTAGAAACAGCAAAGGCATGGAGGCGTGTACCTGCAATCCCAGTATGTGAGAGGCTGAGATGAAAGGCCTTGAGCTCAGGAGCTCAAGAACAAACTGGTCCACAGAGCTAGATTTCTTAAAACAAAAGTTTAGAAAGTGCTCTATGCATTCAGCCCTCATATTTCGTGATCAAGATCCTTAGAGTGTAGTCTTTTTACCCCCAGATCCAGAGCAGGTCCTGTCTTCCCTGAGTCTGCTCTTTCTCCTCTGTCTCGTGTCTTCTTGTCACCTCGCCCTCTGGCTGTATTGCTTCAGCTTGCCCATGTCTACCACGGAAATTATTGCCTTGTTTCAGGCATTGGTCAAGGGAGACCGTGGCTTAAGGTGCCCTGGCAGTGGGTATGACCAAATGACGGGAGAAGAAAAAGGCTGTCGGGAAGAAGGATTGTGATGCCCCACGTCCTCACTCAACTCTGGGACTTGACCCTGAGAAACTAGAATGAATCTAAGCTCTGGAAAGATGCACTGTTCTAGGCTCAGCAAAACTGAAGGAAGTTCTTGTCAGGATCATCCATGTGGAAGAGCTGTGGATGCCCCAGAAGCTATGCTGAGTTTCTAGGGGCCTCTTTGAATGGCCTTGCTCTTCTCTCCCAGGCACCTTGCACACCCCAGATCATGTCTCTGTGGAGTCTGGTTTCCAAGATGTCCCCAGAAAAACTGCAACGACTGTATGTTGACTTTCCCCAACACCTTCGGCACCTCCTGGCTGAATGGCTGGAGAAGCAGCCCTGGTGAGTCCCATATGTATCTTCCCTCTCTTTAGAGCCCTTCCTGATGGAATTCAGGACTGAGGACTCGTTAGTGTATAGGTAATAACCTAGAATTGGCATGGAGCCAGCACAGAGTGGGAGCGGGAGGCATGGGGACAGGTGCAGACAACTGTCTGGAGAGGAAGGAGAGGGGAAAGAACCACTGGGTTCTTCACTGTAGAATGGAGGCTCAGAAGCACCGAGGAAACCCTGGCTTGAGATAGATGATGTCCCCACAGGGAGTTCCTGGTTGGTTCAGATGCCTTCTGCTACAACATGGCTAGTGCCCTGCTTTCAGCTACTGTCCAGCAACTTCAGACCTCTGCAGGGGAGCAGGGGAAAGGAAGTACCATTTTGCAGCACATCAGCACCCTGGAGGTAGGACAAGAGGGGAAGGGAAAAGGTTGGAGTGGGGTCAAGGTAGAGCTGGAATGAGCACTGGGTACAGGAAGAAAACTGCTTGGATGGGAGATTTTGAAAGCAAATGGTACTCCTGTGGTTGGGCGCTAGCTGGCACGCAAATCGGTTCTTAAAGCATGCAAATGTATGATGCTTGAGAGTCTACAGTTATGGTCTCCGCCAGTGTATACATGAATGGGGACAAGGAATTGGGGGAGGGTATGTATAAGAGTGAGGCTAACTGCTAATCACTTTCAATTCTATAGAGCATCTATCAGAGGGACCCCCTGAAGCTGGTGGCCACCATCAGACAAATACTTCAAGGGGAAAAAAAAGCTGTTATAGAAGAGGTATTGTGATATCCTACTTCCCATTTTTATCAGTTGGGGTTCTCTGGAGGAAGAGAACTTACAGAATGAATATGTGTATTTGCATGCATGTATATATATACATATGCATATTTATATACATATAAATATGTGTGTGTGTATATACACAGCTTACGGATTGTGGTCCAACTAGTTTAACAATGGCTGTCTACCAATGGAAGGTTCAAGAATCTACTAGTTGTTCAGTTCATAAAGCTAGATGTCTCAGCTGGTCTTCAGTATATTCTGGAATCTTGAAGTAGGCTCTAATGCAAGGGAAGGAGTAGACTGGCTAGGGAGATCAAGAGCACGCAGGCAAAGAGGGCAAGCTTCCCCCTTCCATGTCCTTTATGTAGGCTACCAGCAGGAGTGGCTCAGATTAAAGGTGGATCGTCACACCTCAAAAGATCTGGATTAAATGTGTATCTTTCCTAACATAAACACTTGGGAGGCAGTGACAGGCAGATCTTGGAGTTTGAGGCCAGTATGGTCTACAGAGGGAATTCCAACAGAGCTACACAGAAACCCCACCTGAAAAAGCTAAGAAAAAAAGAAAAAAGAAAGACAGAAAGATAGACAGACAGACAGACAGAAAGAAAGAAAAAAGAAAAGAAAAATTCTTCACGGGTATACCTAGCCACTTGGGTTTTAGTTAATTCCAGATATAGTCAAATTGACAACCAAGACTAGCCATCGCCCATTGTTAAATTGGTACACAGTCAGGCTGGAGAGATGGCTCAGGGGTTAAGAGCATTGCCTGCTCTTCCAAAGGTCCT
>LOJH01037940.1:0-14082 GCA_001685095.1 Ellobius talpinus | reverse complement strand
TGTGGAGGGAATGGGAGGAGGAGAGGGAGTGGGAATTTGGATTGGTATTTTTTTTAAAAAAAAATCTAATGAAATAGTTTTTTTTTGGTTGGGACAATAATGTCTTTCTATCAGTCTCGCCATTTTTCAGTTTATTTTATTAGCGGTAGTACAAGTCTTGGCAGAAGGACAGCTGGCTTTTTGCTTCACGTATCTTGATATATGCTAGCAGTTCATATAATAGGACAATATAGAACACAGTTGGGACCCTAGGTAATCAGTTGCAATTTTTCTTGAAGTACCGTGGCTATCCCATAAGTCCCACCAGGCAACTTCTAAAACCACTGTGCCTTGTTGTTCTTCAGAGGCATTCATACAGGTCTGGGCCTCTGGGGGACTCCAATACTCATTGCAAAATTGGAAAACAAAAAAAAATATCAAGATTTGCTCCAAAAAGATGCTTAAATTTTTCCTTCTGTTTTTATTATTGGGGTTTCTGTCCTGCCCAGTTCCCACAGTCATTAAGTCCCAAAGAAGTCACACAGAGGTCTATATTAATCATAAATTGATTGGTCTATTAGCTCAGGCTTCTTATTAAGTCTTATAACTTACATTAGCCCATTATTCTTATCTATGTTAGCCATTTGGCTCAGTACCTTTTTCAGGGTATAGTCACATCTTGCTTCTTCTGTTTCTGGACAGGACTGCAGAGTGAGCTTCCCTCTTCCCAGAATACTCCTGTTCTCATTGACCTGCCTCTACTTCCTACCTGACTACTGGCCAATCAGCATTTACTTAAAACATAATTGACAAAATATGGACAATTGCTCCACACCATGTTTTAATTTTAGTGAAGTGGTGCATATTTGATGCATATTTGATATATGCATGCCTGTTCACAGGTGTTTATTCATCTCTAGAGGTACTTATGTAATTGCTACATTATAGATCTCTCCTTGCACCAAAGAGATGTAAAACCTGATGACAACTTTGATATACAAAAAATTGCCAGGAAGAACCTAGGAAAAGCACATATTTCAGAGTAGATGAGAAAGTCACCTCTCCATGTTAAACTGGCTTCCTCTGACCTCTGACTTCTCTCTTTTACTTCAAAGGGTATATTTGTGCATGTGTATGTATGTGTGAGTGCGTCCCAGAAATTAAAGAAAGAAAGAACAAACATTCTAAAGATTTAGAAATAAAAATGGAACCTTTAGAGAATCTTAAATATTGAAATTTATCACTGTTTTGAATGTATATTGTTTCATAAATTACTCAAGGAAAAGATTAATACAACTATATGTAGTAGCACATGTCTATAATCTCAGCACTTGAAAGAAAAAGGCAACAATATCTAAATTTCAATGTAAAATCTTAAGTATAGAGCAAATTTGAGGCCATCCTTGGTTACAAGAGATCCTGGGAAGGTGGCTCAGTGAGTAAGAACATTTGCTCTGCAAGCGTAGGAACCTGGGTTCAAAATCACAACATCCTCTTAAAAAAACTCAACGTGTCTGCTTGTATTTGTAACTTCAGCACTAGAGAGAGAGACAAATAGATTCCCCAGAGCCTCCTAGTGAATCAACTTAGCCTTAGTGGGCAGCTTCCAGTTTAGTGAGGAATGCTGTCCCAAGGAAATGAGGAGGAGAACGGAGGTACAATAGGAAAAAGTGCCTGTCATTCTGCTCTGATCTTCACATATATGTGCATGAGTATTCACACCTACACTCCTGTACATTTATCAAACACACACACACACACACATGCACAAAGAAAAGCACTACATCTTTGTAGTTAATAATGAAAATTGCTACTATGGGTTGTAAATGTCCTAGCCACCAAAGAGATAGTTCTGCTTACATATTCTTCATCTGATCAACTTTAAAGACATCATCAGCAAGGTTCTTGGGGCATTCAGAGGTGCCTACCTTTTCAATTTTATGATATCTTTTGGCTCTGTGTGCCTAAAGAGCAGACATTGCTTTTGAGGTTCCATTTTGGGGCTCAGGTCACATGTACTGTTAGAACCTCATGATCACACTGAGATGGAAATAATCTCTGGGAAGAGCAGAGGCACCAAGAGGGAAGGATAGCACTAAACTCATACATCTGAGCAAAGACAAGCCCTTGTCATCTTGCTTAAAATACTTTCAGATCCACCAATTTTCCTACAAATTTCACTTTTTTCTACAGTTGAATAAAATGTCGTTATATATATGCACCTTCATTTCTCATCTGCTCATCTATTGATGGACATTCAGGCATTCCATTTTTTAGGGGTCACCATGAATTGCAGCAGTAACATGCATGTGTACATTTGCAATTATATTGGTAGTGGTATATAAAAAAGAAAGATATTGCATGTTGTCTCTCAGATGTTTATCCTATGTGTTAATATCATATGTATTTATGACACCATGAGAAAGGAATATGAGGAAAGATGGTAGGGCAAAGGTACCCATGTGGCATGAAATCAGTAAGGAAGTAGCCAGAAGCAGAAAGATAAAAAGGGTGGAGGAATGGAAGATAAGAAAGAGAAAGATTTCTATGAAATAAACATTTGAACATGCTATCATGAAACATAATAATTACTTACTCATATTAAAGATAAGGAGGTAGTACTGAAACTTAAAAGTTTCTTTAAAGTAAAGGACATGGTCAACTAGTCAAGATCTCCTCAGTAAATTGGGAGCATGGGGACCATGGGAGAGGGTTGAAGGGGAGGGAGAGCTATGGAGGGGAGCAGAGAAAAATGTATAGCTCAATAAAATCAACAAAAAATAAAAAAAATTAAGGTATCAGGCATGCAAAGTTTGAATCAACTCACAAGGAAAAAAGCTAACACCAAATAAAAAGCAAGGTGGAAATTTAGTGCCATTATAAAGTCTGCAATTTTTCCATACTCTGGACAAAACTAAGTAATATAACTATAAATAAACAATACTGATAATATTTTAAAAGTAAGGGGGTAGAGGGAGGAGAAAAAGGAGGGAAATGATGCAAATATAGTACTAAAATATAAAATTTTCAAAAATTTAATTTCAAAGTTGAAACATAAACAAACAATAGTAACTTAATGCTAAACCAGTGAGTGCAATGATAGTCTGTATTTAAAAAAAATGTAGGTGCTAGAACTCAGGTCCTCTGCTGATTAGCTTTTGACAGTGCAACACCACTAGAGTTATCTGTAAAGAAGGAACCTCAATTGAGAAGTTTCCTAGAGCAGGTTATGTCCAGTCACCACTTTACAGGGTGCCCTGGGTTACATAAGAAAGCTATTAGGCAGGATTTCAATATAGTCTGCCTCAGTTTCTGTCTCCATTTTCCTGCCTGAAGTATCTGTCATGGCTTCCTTTGATAAGGGACTTAAAAAATGTAAGCTGAAATAACCTTCTATCCCCACAACATACACAGCAAGAATAAGAAATTAATTAAGGTGAAAATAAATAGATGTGACTCATCTCAGGTTCTGGCACATCAGCGGAACATCTGGCTTTGCATCTCCTCAGGAAAACTGTGGATATTTAGGGTCCTTTACAGATACTCTAAAAGAAACCAGAGACTATGGAGATAATCAAAAAGGGGATGACATATCCCTTCCCTCTACTCACTGGTTGACTTTGATCTGGTTTCAAATCCCTTCCTGCCACACCTGTCCAGGTATTGACAACAGTTATCTGTGAATATTTGCCACTCAAATGTGCTTGCCTAACTCCCTTCTTCTGTAGCATTTGCACTGAATTAAAAAGAAATGGTTGCTCTAGAGATCAGCTAAAAAGCACTTACCACATAATCCTTAGAACCTAAATTCAATTTCTAGCACTATGTTAAATCTGGATGCAACTGCCCACAACTATAAGCACAGTGCTGGAGAGGCACAGGCTGGCAATAACTGAGGTTGACTGGTGATACTATATGATCAAATTGATGAGTTTTGAGCAAGGAACAATAAGAAAAGCTGGTGAGCTCTGATTGGTGAGTTTGCCATCAGGTACTCATTGTCATTAACTAGGAAGATGCTAAGAAAAAATTGGATGAGGAAAAATGCTAATTCTCAACGTGATTTTGCCATCTATGTCCCAAAGCATGGATACAATGAAAATCAAAGTACATGAGATAGATAGTTGTTCTTACTACCATTTTGTTACAGGCTTATATGTTCTCCCTCTAGTATTTAAAAAAACATTTCAATTCTTAACATCTGTGCCTCAAACACAAGGGGACCCACCTTTGTAAAAGAAACACTAGTACAGCTTAAATTCCCATTGCCCATCACACACTGGTAGTTTGAGATATTGATAGCCTACTCTCACCAATAGACAGGTCATCCAGACAGAAACTAAAAAAAATGTAACTAACAGATGTCATGACTCACATGAAACTAACAGATATCTATAGAACGTTTCAACTAAACACAAAAGAATATACCTTCTTAGCACCTTATGGAGCCTTCTCCAAAGCTGAGGACATGCTTAATCACAAGGCAAGTCTTATATCTTGTATCTCACAAATATAAAGAGTTCCTTGAATTCTATAAGATCACCAAGATTAAAGTTGGATGTCATCATCAACAGAAACTACAGATAGCCTATAAATTCATGAAAACTGAATAACTCACTATTCAATGAGTACTGGGCAAAGACAGCAATAAAGAAAGAAATTAAAGACTTTCTAGAAATCAATGAAAATGAATAAACAACATGCCAAAATTTATGCGACACAATGAAAGCAGTCCAAGAGGAAAATTCATAGCATTGAGTGCCACATAAAAATTTTTGAGAAAATTCAAGCTAGCAACTTAGCAGCACACCTCAAATCTCTAGAACAAAAAGAGGTAAGCACACCAAAGAGGAGTATATAGCAAGAAATTATCAAATTGTAGGATAGAATCAATAAAATTAAAACAAAGAGAATAATGCAAAGAATTAGGGAAATAAAAAGTTGGTTCTTTATGAAAATCAACAAGTTAGACATTATCTTTTCCAAAATAACAAAAAGACACAGAGAGAATCCAAGTCAATAAAGTCAGAAGCAAAAAGGAAGAATAAAAACAGAAACTGAGGAAACCCAAAGAATTGTAAGCATATATCTTCATATTAAAATCATACTTTAAAAACATACTTCAAAAAATCAGATAATCTAAGAGAAATGAATGTTTTTCTCAAGATGTAGAACTTACCAAAGTTAAATCAAGATTAGTTAAGAAATTTGAATAGACTTATATCCCCTTGTGAATAGAAGCAGCTATTCAAAATTTCCTAAAAGATGCGTGGTGGTGGCACATGCCTTTAGTCCTAGCACTCAGAAGGCAGAGGCATATAGATCTCTGTGAGTTCAAGGCTAGCTTGATCTACAAGAGCTAGTTTGAGGACAGCTTACGATTGTTGTACAGAGAAACCCTGTCTAAAAAACAACAACAAAAAAAACATTTTCCCAACCAATAAAGCCCAGGCCCAGTTGGTTTCAATGCAGAATTCTACCACAATTTCAAAGAAGAATTAATGCCAATACTCCTCCTATTATTCTACAAAGGAGAAACAAGAGGAAAATTGCCAAATCATCTATTTCATACGGCCACAACAACACAAACAACACAAATTTAACAAAGAGAGTTGCAGATCAATTGTCCTCATAAACATACTCAATAAATACTCAATAAAACAGTTGCATATTGAATCCAAGAACACATCCAAAAAATCATTCACTAAGGTGAAGTAGGCTTCTTGTCAGAGATACAGGGATGTTTGAACATAAAGAAATCAGTAAATGTAAGCCATCATATAAATAAACTGAAAGAAAAAGGAGCAAGAACCTTTTATTAAGTGATGAAAAATCCTTTGACAAAATTCAATTTCCCTTTTTGATCAAAATCCTGGAGAGATTAGGGATACCAATGACATACACACACAAAAAAGTAATTCACAGCAAGCCTAAAGCCAATATCAAATTAAATGAAGAGAAACTCAAAGCATTTCCACTAAAATCAGGAACAAGAATATATTGTGCACTCTCTCCATAGCTATTCAATATAGCTCCTGAAGTTTTGCCATGAGTAACAAGACAACTGAAAGAAATCAAGGGGATACAAACTGAAGAAGTCAAAGTCTGGTTATTTGTAGATGCTTTGATAGCATATATTAGTGACCCGAGATAATCTACTATGAAACTTCTATAGCTGATAACTACTTTCAGCGAAGTTACTGGATAAAAAGATTAACTCAAAAAAGTAGCCCTCCATATACAAATCACACATGAACTAAGGAAGAAGTCAAGGAAACAACACTCTCCACAATAACTACAAATATTTTGAGGTAACTCTAATCAAGCAAGTTAAAGACATATTATAAAACCTTCAAATATTTGAAGAAAGAGATTGAAGAGGACATCTGAAGATGTAAAGATTTCATATGCTCATGGTTCAATAGGATATAATAAAAGTGGTCTTCCTATAAAAAGTAATCAGTAGATTGATTTCAATCCTCATCAAAATTCTAAGGGAATTCTTACAAACCATAAAAGGAAAATTCTCAAGTCCATATGGAAAATTAAAACAACCCTGTACAATAAAATATCCAGAGGTATCACCATCCCTGATTTTAAGTTGCACTATAAAGCTATTGTAATAAAAACCATATGGTGTTGTCATAAAAACAGACTTTTGGATCAATGTGATCAAATTGAAGACCCAGACATAATCCACACACCTATCAACACCTGGTCTTTTATAAAGATGACAGACATATACATAGCAAAAAAGAAAGCATATTCAACCAATAGTGCTGGTCCAACTGAATCTTGGTATTTAAAAAATTTCAAATAGATCCATATCCATCACTATGCATAAACATGAGTCCAGGTGGATCAGAGACACTACGATAAAACCATATACACTAAACTAGACAGAAGGGTCAATGGGGAATAGCATTGACAAAGAGGCAGACTATGGAATAAAAATGTTTTACAACTTTCATGTCTGATAGAGGTCAAATATCCAAAATATTAAAAACTCAAGAAATTAGATATCAAAAAACAGAAATTTCCAATTTAAATGGGGTACAGATCTAAATAGACAATTCTGTATAGATTTAATTCAAAGAACTGAGAAACACTTAAGGAAATGTTCAACATTCTTAGTTATCAGGGAAATGCAAGTTAAAACTCCTTTCAGATTCCATCCTATACTGTCTGAATGGCTAAGACCAGAAGGACAGGCAAAAGTTCATGCTGTTGCGGATATGGAGCAAGGGGACTCTCCTTCATTGCTGTTGGAAATGCAATCTTCTAGAGCCAGTGTGAAAAGTAATATTGAATTTCCTCATAATAATGGAAGTTGATCTTCCTTAAGACTCAGCTACACCACTCTTGGGTATATATCCATAGGATCCTCCATTCTACTATGAAGATACTTGATAAACTATGTTTGCTGTGAGTTTATTCATGTTAGCCAGAAACTAGGACCAACCTAGATGCCCTTCAAGGAAGAATGGCTTAAGAAAAAGTTGTGCATTTTCGCAATGAAGTATTAAATTATGAAACAATTTAAAAAATGACATCATGAAAATTGCAGGCAAATGGATGCAAGTAGAAAGGAGCATCCTGAGGGAAGGAACCCAGGCCCTGAAAGTTAAACAAGGGTATGTACTCACTCATAATTGGATATTCGTTTTTCAGTAAATGACAATCACTTGACTATTCACAGATCCAGAGAGGGTAGGTATAGAGAAGGGCTATTGTGTGAGGGAGTATGAATTTCCCTAGGAAGAGGAAACAGAATAGATTCTTTTGGTGAATTGTGGGTGAGTGTGTATGGGAGGGGGAAGGATCCATGGACCAGGGAAGAATGGAGGTAGTAAGTGCAGGAAAACATAGCTGAAATTTGAGGAACATTTTGGGAAGGGAGTGTAGAAACATAATGTAGTGGAAATTTCCTGAAATTTATGTGTGACCCTAGAGAGAACTACTATTAATGAAAGATATGGGGTCTGAACTGGCTGTCTTTTGTAACCAAGCAAGGCTTCCAGTGATGAGACTGTTTAATATTTGGTTGAGACTTTGCTGAGGACATCCCCATGAAGATCCCTAAACCACCCAGGCTGATGGAAGAATAGCATGCTGCTAAAAAGTGACATCTGGGTCCTATAGCCAAGGACAACTTCCATACAGCTCAATGAATACAGAGAAGTTCAGCTGATATGGGCTGGAACCATTATCCTGACATTCTAGTGTCTTTGGTGAGAGAAGGTACTGTGCAAGATATGGAAAGAGAAACCTGAACTCTAACCCAGTCACAAAACCCTTCACCTGTAACCTATCCTGCCTGCAAGATGTGTTGGCAGTGCTGGTACAGGACATGTGGAAGTAGCTATGATCATTGTTTAGTTTAACTTGAAGCCCTCACCATAAGAGGGAACCCATACCCTACACTGCCTGGATGACCAGCCACTGAATTGCCCATAGACCTAAGATAAATATGACTGGGGAAAAAAATCAATGAAATGATTCTTAATGGTTACACTTTTATATTGCTTCCTTCAGTTGTAATTGTGAGGCTTCCTCCAGCAACAGATGGGAATGATTTTAGATACCTACAACCAGACATTATGTGTTATGGCTGCAAGCTTGATAT
The DNA here is from genome assembly GCA_001685095.1 of Ellobius talpinus. NCBI lineage: Eukaryota > Metazoa > Chordata > Mammalia > Rodentia > Cricetidae > Ellobius > Ellobius talpinus. The sequence goes on along the minus strand of LOJH01037940.1, from coordinate 5,477 downwards.
TTTTGTAAGACTGCTAACAGTGGGAGTGGTTGTAACTTGATTAAATTATCTGCCCTTGAGACTCTTTTCTTCCTATTGGGTTGCCTTGTTCCATCTCGATTTGAGGGTTTTAGCCTTGTCTTGTTCTATTTGGTTTTGTTCTGTTTGGCCATATTCTCTTAGATGTCTGGGTTTTTTGTTGTTGTTTTTGTTTGTTTTCTGATGAAACAGAGAGGAAGTTACTCTGGGGAAGAGGGAAGGTGGTGCGGGAACTAGGAAGAGTTCAGGGAGAGAGAACTGTGATTGGGGTCTATTGCATGAGAGAAAACCCTATTTTCAATTAAAACTGCAGAGAAAAAATCCACCAATGTGTGGAAATGTTTAATACACACACACACATAGCACCATCTGCACAGACATGCAATATTCATGGGACTTCAGTTCCAGCCTCAGGAGCATCTGTCATCTGTGGGCAGCACCCTGCTTTCTGACATGTCAGGAGTAGCCTCAGTGCAGTGATAGCTCCCTCTCAGGATGTGTCCATCCAGACACCTCACAGTGGCAAATGAGCAAGAAGAGAGCATCAAGTCCAAGGCTTGTACTTCTGAGCTCTTGCTTGACAGGGGTTGTGCTGCTATCCCACATCTGCCTCCATAGTGAAGATATCTGAATTTCCCATGTCCACCTTTGCCAATGTCTGCCCTTTAAAAGGTCAACATGTAATGGGGCAGGAGACAGCTCACTCTCTGTTAACTGTGTGACACTAGGCTGAGAAATGGTTGTGATTTTGCAATACTATTTTTGTTTCTGTTTCATTTGATCTTGTCTAATATTGTCTATTCTGACATACTGATGTAAAACTCTTATATACTTGTGTGTTTGTGTGTGTGCGCACACACGTGTGTGCATGTTTGAGAAGGCCATGTCTATATGAGAATGCATGTAGGTGTATATGTGTTTGTGTACATGTTTGTGGAGGCCATGTGTGTATGCAAATATGCATGTGTGCATGAGCCCTTCTGTGTCAATGAATGTGGAGGTCACATTTGGCTTTTAACTCAAAGTTTTGTCTGGCAGTAAGTTCCAAGGAATCCTCCTCTTTTTATCTGGAGCCATGAGTTTAAAACATCTGGTTTCTTTATATGTGCTCTGGTAATTAAACTGAGTCCCCCACACTTACCAGGTGAGCACCTTGGAAGCACCTCCCATCTCTCTTCTACGCTTTCTGTATGAGTGTATTGTGCTGACTGTGTAAGTGGAATCTAAGACTAGAGCATGAAGGTTTGAACTAGGACAAAGACTATCGGGTTAGGAAGCAGGAACAGGTCTAAATGGGTAATAGGGTCAAGAATCTGGTCATTCTGTGTTTGGGATTAAAGCAAAAAGTAAAATGGGAGAGATTCTGTGGAGGTCATAGCATGGTGTGCTTGCTGTAAGGAACTATAAGACTCCAAGATATGACACTGTTTATTGTTCTCTGCTATTTTCATTATGACTTCTTGCAGAATTTTAAGAGAGAGAAAACAGGCTGAAGCTAAGCTTCACCACCTCTGCATCTTTGCCCTGGGCCAATTCTCTTGCCCATTCAAACCTAGGAAGAAAATTGCTTAATATCAGTAGTTAAAAATAAATGAATAAATTGCTTATCATTATCTGCAAAGCCTTTATACAAATGCTGAGATGAGGCACTAAGAAAAAGAAATTAAGAATGTAATAATAATGAAAATTGAGATAATGAGAATGGGAGAATAAGGGATGATTCATTTTTATAATTGCAACATAGCTCTGTATCAAATCAAGCCATTTCTGAGGAGGCATGTAGAGGAGCAGAGATGAGGGGTGAGATTATCAGTATGATTTCAAATGTATTAAGATAAACTAAGATAAAATACTGGTAAAATATTGAATTTTAACAAATATTAAAGGGATGAGAAGCCATCAATATTTTTCTTTTAGATGACGTAGATAACTAGGTTGCTTTAAAGGTATGTGCTTACATCAATCTAACTCAGTATCTTTTCTCTTCCAAGACATCAGTCTTCTATTAAGAGTTTCTGCTGGGATTGTCAGAAGTGAACTTTCCAATATCTGTTTCTTTCTGAGCTAATATCATGATCAGTTGTGCTGCAAGTTTCTGGAGAATTATTTAATTCGATGACTTTGCTTTAAGACTTGTGACACTGAGCCCATAGAGAAAAATCATTTGATGTCAGGTGACAGGGAAATCATAATGAGTATATTCAGCTCAGATTTGTTTTCCAGGCTTTATAATCTTCCAAGTTGAAAAGCATCATGTAATGGAAATGTTCTCACTTCTCTATTACAGCTACTGAAATTATTTCTTGTCCACAAACTAGAATAAAATAATTTATTTTATTGGAAATTTGGTTGTTGGGGACAAACAAATATAGTTTTGTAGCTCTTCTGATTTCTGGGACACAAATACTCACAAATGTCCTTACTAGGAGTAATCTCAACTGGGAGAGTGGATCATGTTTAATCTGTGGAGATGACTCCAGAAAGAAAGAACATGCCATGCAACTGTATGAACCTGAGTTCATATCCCCAAGACCTATGCAAAGCTGAACATGGTACCAGGCAGCAGTAACCTCAGCACACTGTCAGGTGATGGCAGACAGAAATAGGAGAATCTGGAGAAGGTAATAAACCAGCTACCCTGGTCATTGCAGTAGTGAAAAAGAGACTTTAAATTCCGAAATGTGGAAGGTGAAGATCCATTTCCAACATTCTCATCAGACATCCATATGCATCCACATTTCACACCTAACTGCACACACACGCATTGGTCATATACACATAAACAAATACAGAATAAATGGGATCACCTGAAATAACTTTATAAAATAAGCACCATCTTCAGCTACAATCATCATCCTCAAAACACGGAACTCCCCTCTTATCTATCACCCATTCATGTCTTACTATCTTGAATCCCAACTAGCTCAAATAGTACACTTCTCTTCCATAGGCTACACAGGCAAATAATTAGAGAAACACATGTCTATGATCACAGAGACTTTGTGTTATGGCCCTGAAATATGATTTGCTTGCATTTGAAATCCGTAGTAAACAGGGTCTTAGATTACAAAAGTATTCTCTGTCAATGGGCCCTCTGATATCTGTTGTCAGACAAGCAAATTGTTTTTCCACCTGAACTTTATGGTTCTGGATACTGAAATGAGTATAGCTTGGTAGCTTGAGTTTGATGAAGTTTTCTTCATCTAACAGACCCTTCTTATCTTCTCCATGACTCTTGGACAGCAGAAGTCTGCCCACAAGGTGGCCCCTTAACTCTGGGTCTCAAGTCCACTGCCCTGTACTCATATAAATAGAACTGGACTTCCATAATTGGAAAGTCATTGTTCTGAAATCATTTCTCTTTTAAACTTTGAAAACTATTTTTTTCCTGTGAAGGAAATCCTACAATCATTTGTGACCTAGGCCCAAGGAGAAAATCCTACCATGATCTGTGCCCTAGGCCCATCTCCACGTTCACTTTCTTGAGTTCTGTTTGCCTAGGAGAGCATTTGTTCTTTCTGAGTTCATTTTTAAATTGTTTTATCGGTAAGACTAATGTTTTAGTGATTTTATTGCTGGGAAGAGACATCTTGACCACAGTAATTCTTAAAAAGAAAACATTTAATTAAAATGATGGCTTACAGTTTCAGAGGTTTGGTCCATTATCATTATGATGGGGAGCATGACTGCAAGCAGGCATACATGGTGCTAGCTACAACTTGACCAAAAGACAGCAGGAAATTGAGTGCCTGTCACACTAAAAGAAGCCTGAGCAAAAGAGACCTCAAAACCTGCCCGCACAGTGACATACTTCCTCCACAAGGCCATATCTAATAGTACACTTCCTTTGGGGGCCATTTCTTCAAACCCCCATATTCCACTCCCTGACTCCCAAGGCTTATAGTCATATTATAATACAAAAATGCATTCAGTCAACTTCAAAAGTTATCATTTTCTATAATAGTCTCAAATTTGTTTAAAGTCAAAAGTCCAACGATTATTCTGACATTCATAGCAGTGTAATCATCATGGAAAAATCAAAATAAATAAGCAGATCACATACTTGCAACATATCATGGCAAAAGATATAGACTGCCATTCCAAAATGTAGGATATGCAGCATAGTGAAGAAATACTGGATGAAAACAAGACAAAAACTTTCTGTGTTAATCTGAAAATTTCTATCTCTTTGTCTGATATGAAATTGTTCTTCAGATCTCCAAGTCTGTTTATATTTGACTGGAGAATATTTCTTTCTCTTGGGCTGGTTCCATTCATTGTTAGCAATTCTCTTCAGCAAGAATCCCAGGACTTAATCATCTCTGACATCTTGGGTTTTCTAAGGCAACCCAGGCTTAAAACTCATAGCTTCATGCCATGCTCTCTCTGTTAGGCCTAAATTCAGGGATACCACTGACACATGCCTGGCCTCAACAGCTTTCTTTAGGTGTTCAGGGCAAAATCCATTACCCATTTATTCTATCATTGACTCTAAATCCACAACCATGTGACCAAGTCTGCTAAGTTTTGCTGCTTACTGAGACAGGAACATGGGCCCTTGTTCAAGTAAATCTTCACTAGCTTTCTATCTTTCACTACCTCAAACTCTGAGATTCACCAGTTTCTGCCTTCCCAGTACTGGAATAAAAGTTGTGTAATATCACACCTGGCTCTATGATTTTCTTTAATTTATATTCACAAGTTGTATACTTAGCTGGGTGAGATCCGGCCCTGATATCACTACACCCTTTATTCCCTTTCTTAATCTGTTTATCTCCTTAAAGATAGGATTTAGCTCTATTCCAGGTACTCTTTTCTTCTCCTTAAAAGTAATTTTAATGTTTACCTACTCAGTCTGGTCCTTTCCATTATAAATCTTTATTAGAGTTACCACTAATATTCATATGACAAAGTCTATACTGAACTGTTTTTGAGATATCTTTTTCAAAGAACTTAACCTAAAACTCTTCACTTTAGCTTCAGAAAGATTCTCCAGACAAGGGCAAAAGGCCCCCACTTTCTTCATCAAAATATCACAAGAACAATCTCTAGGTAGTATACTAAGATTCTTCTCTGAAACCTCTCTAGTGAGCCCCCAACAGTTCAAATGACTCTTAGTACTTCTGTCTTCCATGCTCCTACTATTATGAGCCATTAACCAGTGCTTAAAATATTCCATTGCATTCATAATCCAAAATAACAAAGTCCAAATTCCTCTAAATGAGCACATGGTTTGGCCTATCAAACACTACCTCAGTCCCTGGTACCAACTTCTGTTTTAGTTTGGTTTTTGATGCTGTGAATACATGATCATGGTAAGTCTTACAAAGAATTTTTTCTTTCCTTCTTTTTTATTTATTTATTAAAATTACCACCTGCTCCCCTCCTCCCATTTCCCTAGCACTCCCCCCCTCTCCCCCTCCCTCTCCAGTCCTAAGAGCAGTCAGGGTTTCCTGCCC
>LOJH01037937.1:5076-15162 GCA_001685095.1 Ellobius talpinus | reverse complement strand
AGGCGGGTCAGGTGTCGAGGCCCCAGGGCTCCTGTGCTTCCGTGCATGTGGCCTCCGCTGCGCCCTGCATTGCACCCCCGACGCGCACGCAGAGGACTCCCGCCCGGGGTTCGCCACCCCAGAGCTGGACAGCGGATCTTAGCCGGACATAACCAACCTCAGCCGCCCTCTATTACTCACTGGTCTCTGGCCACGGCTGGGAAGCCTCTGTTCTACACTTCTACAGGGAACACCTTGAGGCCAGACCCCAGCAGGTGCTTGTTGCTGGCTGTCTGGCTAATTGAGTCACCTCACAATCCTGGGGGGAAGGCGTGGCAGTCTTGTCACAGTTCCTCCGCGGGTTTCCATCCATCATAGCAGTGTGAAAAGGAGGTGTCAGGACCTGGGCCCTGCCTCAGGGACCTAACCATGCCTGAACTGCAGGGAAGGTCATCTGGTTTCCGTGGGAGGATCTTCTGTCTTGGGGGAGCCTGGCACTGCACTCTGAATACCCAAAGTCACTGGGTTCACGCAAGGATCCTAGTAAGGAATGATAATGATACACAGCCCTTGCCCCTCTTAAGGACCCTCGGTTGTCTTCACACCCAGCTCTGGGGTAGGCCCAGGCAGGCTTGGCTTTCTCCAGCCTCTGCTTGAATCTTCCACACTCTGGAATCCATCTAAAGGATGGGAATAATAATGTATACTCTCCAAGAATTTGAAAAATTGAACAGGAAGAGGAATTTGACCTGGACAGCATCAAATCCAGAATCAAGACTAGAAGCTCTTGTTCAGCGTGCGCTAAGGCCCTACGGTCCATCCAATAAGGGGGATGAATGGCTATGACCTGCCCTGCTCTGGATTCTACGCGGTTTTGTTTTTATGATTACAGGTGTTATGGCTGCTAATTACAAGTTGAGAAAGGCAGAGTTCTTTATTCCGATCATAAAGCATCCAAGATAAAGGCAACTAAGGAAGCCTTCTGCATATCTTAGATTATTACATCATCATCTCTAAACTCATCAAGAACATCGATTCAGGACTTCCAGTCATGCCTCACGTCACAGCTTAGGCAAATGTCCAAGAGAAGGGGAAGAGTATCGGCATTTGGGTAGATCCTGAAGCCAGCATGGCTCTCCTTAACACATACCATCTCATGATGACCTTTGAAGTGGGGGAATGGCTTTTTTTTCCTATAATAAATGGCAATGTAGTATTTTAGAACACATGGTTTAGTTGGTAGGGTGTTCTGAAGTGGCTATGTAGGTTTCTAAATAAAAAGAATTGAAAATGAAACTTTATGAAATCGTTTCAGTATGGGGATTTTGCTGTTCAATCCTTCCTATAATGTTTCATAAGATAGTTAAAAGTATTTTCCAGTCAGCTACAGTGATTATCCCTAAAGATAACCACGTGGCCTTCCTCTTGAGGTTGCCCTTTTAGTCCTCATACTTGAAAGGCAGGAGATGTGAGAGATTTCAGTCAACTGTGTGACCCTGTGAATATGAGCTGCCACTAGACGTTTTGTGGAATGAATGATAATTTGCCCCAAGAAAATAAGAATATATCCAGGAGAGCCAAGTGACCGACAATCGCCACTTAGCTTTCAAAGGGTAGCCAGGGTGCTTGTCAGACCCAAGCGGCCAGACTGTGACTGCTGACCCAAACCCAAGTAACCAGAAGTACCTTCTCCAATTCCACCACATGGAAGTAAGATGCCCAGTTGATACTTAGATTGGTTTACAAATTCCCATTCTTCTAAATGACTGGTGGAATTGTTAGCCCCATTTATATAGTATACTACGGTGTTTGGGGAGTATGAGAGGATTAAGGACCCAGTCTCAAACTGAATGCTTTGGTCTCACACTGAATCTGTAGCTCATTGAAATGAACCCCATGCACTCCCTTTGAGATTAAAATAGCCACCTGAAAAACAATGCCCTATTATCCCGAGGGCATGCTATGAATTATTAGGATGCCTATTAGATTTACTTATTGGGATACACAGCTTCTGTTACATCATGGTTTATTTATATGACATGAATATTGATGGAAAGGATAGAGTGATATAATTAGTTTTTGTTCTGCTTAATAATACATGCAGGGGTTTGTGTTTCATTGTGTCGAAGCTGTTATTAGCTGTCAAACAAAATCTAATTTAAAGCATCTTGAAATGTGTGCCTTACATATACACATACATGTACACACGTGTACACATACATGTACACATACATATACACATACATGTACACACATGTACACACATGTACACACATGTACACATGCATACACATACATGTACACACACATGTACACACACATGTACACACATGCGTACACACATGTACACATACATGCACACACATGTGAAGCCAGGAGGTACTTCTTAAAGATGAACTGAGAGATTTGTAGCAAACTCAAGATTATGACTGCCACGAGGGATAGAGGGCAGAGGAACTGACTCAAGGGAAGGAGGTGGAGTCGGGAGCACAGTGGTGAAGAGGCTATTTAGGATTTGCTTGCTATTTCAGGTCATTACAACAATAAATGTAATCTTCTGGGGTGCACAGATGATAAAACTCAGGTGTAAAGAGAAATTTGCCCTCTGACCCATTCATTCTACGTTAGGGAGTCAATCCTTAGAGACTTGTCTGCAGGGCTATTTACCATAATATTGGCAATGATATAAAATAGTAATATTTGAGTGTTATTTGGCAATGCAGAGAAACAGAGTTTTGATACATGACCCAGTATGGACAAACTTTGAACACATTAACCTAAGTAGGTGGGAATAAGCCAATCAGAAAATCCTATTGCCTTTATATAAAATGCTCACAAAAAAAATAAAGTTGACTAATGATCTGTATAGAACTGGGAATAAAGAAGAGAAGAAAATAGAAAATGGCTCCTGATAGGTGTGTGCATTCTTTGGGGGGGGATGATAAACTCTAAAGTACATTGTATTTCTGATTGCATTACTCAGGATATTCTCAAAAAATTGTACATTGTGTCCATTTAGTAAAGCCTTTGATTGTTTCCATCCATGATGCTATATACCTTTTTAGCACCCATGATTTGATGGCAGGTGAAATATAGCTCAGAAAAGTGTTATTTTTTCAAGAGTTATTTTATTTTTGATTATGTACATGTGCATGGGGTATACATGTGAGCTCAGGTGCCCTCAGAATCAGGAGAGGGTGGCAGATTCATCTGAAACTGGAATTACAGGCAATTGTGAGGTACCCGAAGTTGGTGCTGGAAGATGAACTCACGTCCTCTAGAAGAACAAAAAGTGTTCTCAACTACTGAGCCATCTCTCCAGCTCCAAAAACTCTTTATTTCTTTTATAGATGCCCAGAGCCAGATGTAGCGATGTACACCTATAATTCCAGGCTTTGGGAGGCAGAGGCAATTGGATCACCCATAAATTAAAGGCCAGCTTGAGCTGCTATTTCCAAACCAGCCAGGAATGCAAAGCCACACCCTATCCCAAAGTGAGCTGGGTGTGGTGATTCGCGCCTTTAATCCACACTTGGGGGCAGAGATAGTCAGATCTCCTTGATTTCCAGGCCACTCTGGTTTGCATAGAGTTTCAAAACAGAGAAACATAGAGAGATGATGTCTCAAAAAACTATAATAAAAAACTTGAACCAACAATTTCCAGGGGAAAAAGACTTAAATAAACAACAATTAAATCAATGTTTCCTGCACAAATATTTTTAAATTGTCAAACATTTGTGTAAAAAATTGTTCTCCTTTCTACTAAACAGTAGTTCATATTGCTTAATCTTGTTTCAGTTTAATGTGTATGCTGCATCATTCCAGCATATCAATGAATAATTAGCAGTTCTTGAATCCTTAGGTAGTTGTGTTGTTACTAGTGTTTGTTTATAAATGATGCTATTCTAATGTGTGGGACACATCTAGCGCAACAGAGTTCAAACACTAAAGCTAAACACAATATTAAAGTCTTAGAAGTAACTGAAGAGGGTTCAACACATAACTCTGTTGTAGAGTGCATGCCCAGTATGCATGTACCAGATGTAGAGTACATGCCTGACTTGCATGTACCATGTTGTAGAGTGCATGCCTGGCCTTCATGCACCAGGTGTTGTAGAGTGCATGCCTGGCCTTCATGCACCAGGTGTTGTAGAGTGCATGCCCTGCTTGCATGTACCAGGTGCTGTAGAGTGCATGCCCGGCTTGCATGTACCAGGTGCTGTAGAGTGCATGCCCTGCTTGCATGTACCAGGTGTTGTGGAGTGCATGCCTGGCTTGCATGCACCGAGTGTTGTGGAGTGCATGCCTGGCTTGCATGCACCAGGTCCTTGTTTGATCTTCAGCATGCCTCCTCTCCCTCCAGGTAATGAAAGACACATTACACATGTTTGCAACAGCACTGGAAAATAAAGAGCTTTGGTGTAAATCTAGCAAAGTTTGTGGAAAATCTAGATGCCACAAAGTACAAAGCATCAATGAGAACAAAGATGTAAATAAATAGACATACCATGTTCGTGAGCTGGAACTCTTGACCCAGGGCATCTTCCATATAGGCGACTGTTCCGCCACTGAGCTGTTGCCAGCTGCCCAAAGGCGTTTTTAAATTTCTTTTTTATTTCCGTTTATGTTTGCGTGTGTTGTATGTGCACACGCATGTACAGGCTTGGGGAAGATGGCTGTTGGCCTGCCTATCACTGCTCTATTCCTTGAAACAGGGTCTCTCTCAACCTGGAGCTAGACTGGCAGCCAGCAAGCCCTGCCCACTTTCCTGGCTCTGCTTCACATCGCACTGAGGTTAAAGGCAAGGGTTTTGATGCCCAGCTTCTTACATGGGTGCTGGGATTTGAACCCACGCCTTCATGCTAGTGCATCGAGTGTTCTTACCACCTGTGCCAAGCGCCAGCATGAAAGTTAATAGTGAAATAGTATACAGCCATTAGGGTAGCTGAAATTAAACAAGGATGACCCTAAGTGCTGACAGGGATGCAGAGCAACAGGGACCCTGAATTGCTGAGGTAATTTTAAAAGCACTGGAACTTTGGAAAACAACTTGGCAGTTCTTTATTAAATTACACATACATATTTCTGACAACCCAGCAAACCCAGGCCTACAAGCTTGCCAAAGTGAACTGAAAACTCATGTCCACAGAAAAAGATCTATGTGTGAATGTTGTTGAAGCGTTATTCCTAATCGTCAGTGGCTGGAAACAATCAAGGTACTCCTCAACAGGTGAATAAATGAATTATGGTAGAGCCACAGAGTGGAATCTGTGATTGTGTTCATCAAATGAAAGACTGATTTACTGATACATGGAAAGTGTGGATAAGTGTATGTGTGTGTAATGTTGTGTGTATTGTGTGTGCATGTGTGCATGCGTGTGTGGTATGTGTGCACGTGTGTGGTGTTGTATGTGTGTGCATGTGTGTGCATGCATGTGTGTGTGATGTTGTGTGTATTGTGTGTGCATGTGTGCATGCGTGTGTGTATGTGTGTGGTGTGTGTGGTGTGTGTGCGTGTGTGTATATGTATGTGTGTGTGCGTGTGTGTGCATGTCTGCGTGTGTGCATGTGCGTGTGTGTGCATGTAGAGGTAGAGCTTGTCAATGACACTTTCTCTCACTGAGCTGAGCTCGTCTTCTCGGTTAGGTTGATTGGCCAACAAGGATCTTCCTATGTCGACTCTCCAGGTCAGTGCTGTGTTAGAGACCTCCTGCTGCACCCAGTGGCTGTATGAGTGTTGGGACCCAAACTCAGATCCTCAATCCAGCACAGAAAGCACTTACACACTCCCAGCTCCCCAGCCCAGGACGGATAGGTTTGAAATGTACTTCTCTAAGCTTAACAACCCAGCCTGGCTCAACTTACACAAAATCCTGAAAATCCAAAGCTGTAGAATGGAAAACAGACTTGTGTTTCCCTGGTGCTGAGGGAGAAGGAGGAGGCAGACCACAAAGGGGCTGTACTGGGATTTTACTTCGTTAGATAGGATCGAACTATGCAGCCCTAGTTGACCTGAAACTCTCTATGCAAACCAGACTAGCCTCAGAAGTAGACAGGGAGATCTGTCTACTTCTGCCTCCTGAGTGCTGGTGTTAAAGGCATGTGCTACCGTCCCCAGCTACACAGGGGATCCTTATGATGGCAGAACTTCTGTGTTTGCTACTGGGGTGGAAAGTTCATGACTGTATGTATTATCCAGAAACATAAATACCACCAAAATGGACTTTACCATATATAAATTTAATTTTAAAAAACTCAATCATGATAGAGAAATTTCAGATGGGAATGCATGAAGTAACCAAAAAGTCCAAATGTGTCACTAATTCATCATGTTACCTATTAAAGGGGGGTCCTGGAGAGATGGATCCACCATTAAGAGCACTTTCTGCTCTTCCAGAGGACCCAGGTTCTTCTATTCTTAGTACCCACAAGGCAGTTCACAATTATCTGTAACTCCAGATCCAGGGGCTCTGATAGCCTTCTGGCCTCCAAGGCATATACATAGTGCGCAGACATACATGCAAGCAAAAGACATGAAATGAATAATAAAATCAAAAATTTTCAAGGGAAGGGACAAAAAGTACTTAATCTAAGAAACTCAGAATATTTTGACTGAGCCAGGCAGTGGTGGCACATGACTTTAATCCCAGTCCTTGAGAGGCTGAAGCAGGTGAATCTCTTAAATTTAGGGCCAACCTGAGCCACATAGTGAGTTCCAGAATAGCCAGAGATCCACGGGGAAACCCTTGAGATACAAAGGGGTGAGAGACCAGTTAGCTGGTGCCACCACCCACTACTGGGCTCTGTGTTGATGTCTGTGGCCTGAGTTACCACCAAAGGCCATGTGAATGCCTGTGGGCTAGACTGCCACCCAAAACCCTGCCCCTCCCTGGCCCTGGGAGAGATGCCCCTGCCCTCAGAGGAGTAGACCCCAGGGAGGCCTGGGGTTAAGCAATTCAGCTTCTACCCAAGCCCACCCCAACATCTACCCTATCTATAACCTTCTGGAGCACATGAAGGGACAGGTCCTGAGGAACCATAGCTGTGGAATCTCCATGACCTAGCAACAGTAAGATATCCTAGAAGAGTTTTGGTGAGGGTCCAGCATTGACGGTGTAGCAGAAGTCAGAGGCCTTGAACTTGACCAACAACTCATCGCAATGAACGTTCAAAAGAGGCCATTACAGCAAATAAATGTGACAGAGAAATGCGCAAGGCGAAAGTGTGAAATGGGCTTTGTTATTGTTTAGTCATTGCCATTATTTTTAATTATTTTATTTTATTTTCTTGTGGGGAGGGAGGCTACAAAGGTACAGGGCAGACATGGAAGGACTGGGAAATGAGAGGGATTGGGTGTATGATATGAAATTCCCGAAGAATAAATTAAAAAGTTATGCTACAAAAAGAATATTTTTACTGGATGCTTTAAGGCTAAGAGCAGAAGAACCTGCGCACAAACATGTGGTCAAGTTGACAAATTTACCTCATACAGGAATGTGGATTTGCAGTTCTAACAACCACCCTCCAGGTGTAGTCCAGTTGAATAAATAAATCAATAAACTGTCAATAGTGGGAGGTGGTTTCTCACAGAGAGTGAGCTACAGTCAACTCGGTTACAGTGTGGTTTTATGTGTTCTTAAAAATTGTGCTGTGCAAACTGCACAATAAAAACCACAGGGGTGACGGCATAGAGGTTGGAGATGAAGCACTCCACACATCGTCCGCGGTAGACGAGAAATGACAGAACTTCATAAAAACAGCAGTTTTGCTCAGGCTAACTGATTGCAGAATATTGTTTTAAAAAGTTAAATCACATTATTTGGTGGAGAGGCATACATCACAGCACACACACGGAGGTCAGACAACAACCAGTGCAACTTACAGGAGCTGGTTCTCACCTTCCATTATGTGGGTCCCAGGAGCAAACTCAGGTTGTCAGGCTTGGTGGCAAACGCCTTTAGCAGCCAAGCCATCTCACTGGCCCCGAAACCATTATAATTAATGCTACGATGTTACAATTCACTTGGCTTTAGAAACATGCAAAGTTTGTCTATACACTTGGACCTCAGAAACAGTGCAGCTTTTGAACCCTGGTGGAGTGACAGGATTTCCAGACTCCTGTAGGAAAATTGTCACTACCGTCTATGGATGGGCATGACTTCAAGCCCATGGCTTGCCAGCTGGATCCTGCCTTTCAACCATGTACTTCTCATGTTTTCCCTTACTGTGATTGGCAGCTCTCTCGAAGAAAGCATTTAAAATAAAACTAGAATTTTAACACACCAGATGACCTTCTTCTGTTAACTTCAGTTAAATCTTTAAAATTACATTTATTTATTGTTGGTATATATGTGGATAAGTATGGGTGACGGTCAGAGGGCACCTTGTGAGAGTTGGTTCTCTCTTTCAACCATGTGGGTTCTGGGGGCATCAAACTCAAGACACTAGGCCTGGGGGCAAGTGCCTTTACCCACTGGGCCACCTCACTAGCCCTTCAACTTCAGTACCTATTTCTTTTGGCAATGCTTCATCTGCTTTCTTAGTTGGACTCTCTCTGTACAAACAGCTAAAGGCTTTAGATGTCAGCTATGCTTATACTCCCCCGACTTAGCCAGTCCTCGATCTGAAAGCAACAATTTCACTGAAGTTCTGAGAAGAGTTCTCCCGACTTCCTGCTTCTCTTCAATCCGTTTCCCACTAGTATTTCCAGCTTTCTTCTCCATGTTCTGTTTATCTTTTGCATTGGTTGCATTGTTGTTAACTTGGACGTTTGAATGTACTAGAAAGAATGAAGATTTTATGTGAGTATATATTTGTCAGTCACTCACAGATCCAAAGGTTTAAGAAAAAATAACTTTGTTGGAGAAGACATGTGTGAGCTAAGGTAGCTGTGTGTGTTTAAGTGCGTGCATGCAGGTCTGTGTGTGTATGTGTGTGGGTGCACGCGTGTGTATATGTGTGTGCATGTGTGTATATGTGAGTGCGCATATGTGTGTGTATGTGATATGCATTCCAATAGAGCTTGGTTCAGTGGGGTAGAGTCTTTCTGTTGATCTGGTGTTCCTTGGGAATAAAACTGGAAAAAAAAGACATATATCACACACCAGTTATTCCTTCATATGGAAATTTCTTTGAAACAAGTTCTTGTTCTCAAACCATTTTACCGACATGTAAAGTCCAGTAATAAGAAAGAAAAAGAGAGTAAAAGGAACCCTCAGATACTAGATTATTGTAAAAAAAAAATCAATATGAAATCATATCAATGTAGATACAAGAAACTAGAACTTTGACAGTTCAAGTCCAAAGCTTCCATCTGGAAGATCACTGGAGAGTCACTGGCACTGAACCTCTACTGAAAGACTGAAGATGCTCCAATTCCTTGTCCACAGGCAAGGACAGCAGAGAGAGAGATAGACACATTTGATAAGGAAAAAAAAATGGGTCATGTACTCATGGGCTTTCTTCCTTTTCCCAGCTTTCTTCCATCCGAGCCTCCCAGCCTTTGGAAACACTCCCACAGGCACACTCGAAGGCTTGCTTTACCGACTAGACACTTCCTAATCCAGTCAAATGGGTAACTGAAACCACCCCAAATGTCTTAGCTTGCTTTCTATTGCTACAACAAAGTCCATGACCAAAGCAATCCGGGGAGGAAGGGCTTATTTGGCTTAAATTTCCACATCACAGTCCATCTCAGAGGAAGTCGGGATGAACTCAAAGCAGCAACTTGGAGGCAGGGACTGAAGCAGAGGCCACGGAGTAGAGCTGCTCCCCGTGGCTCGCTCAGCCTGCTTTCTGGTCTCACCTGCCCAGGAATGTCGCTGCCAACAGTTGGTTGGGCCCTTCTATGATTTGGGATTTCACTCTGTACACTGTGACTACCATTGATAAATAAAGGAACTGCTTTGGGCCTATAGCAGAGCTACAGGGGAACAGAGATAGGTGGGGAAAACTAAGCTGAATGTTGGGAGAGAGAAGGCCAAGTCAGAGAGAAGCCATGTAGCCCTGACGGAGACAGAACTTTAGCCAGTAAGCCACAGCCACACAGCAATGCACAGATTAATAAAAATGGGTTAAATTTATATGTAAGAGTTAGCCAATAAGAAG